>PVLD010015547.1:0-48147 GCA_004027595.1 Dinomys branickii | reverse complement strand
AGGAATATATATGAATATACATATGTGCAGGAGGGCTAACATGGTTCTACTATTGTATTATATCACTTAATGCTAAGCAATAATCGATGACAGGATATTAGATTAATAGTGTATATCTGTATGTGTTAGCCTGAACACACACTTCGAAGATATCAATATGTAAAGCAGCAGCAAGCGGTGTTTTTTTTCTGTTGTTGTTGTTGTTGATGTTGTTGCTGTTGTTGATGTATGCCTGTTTTCTTTCTTGTCTTTGGATTTTTGGTTCTTGTGTTGTTTTTTTTTTGTTTTTTTTTTTCTGTTGTTGAGAGGATCAACTGTCTGACTAAATTTGCATGTCTGTGTATGGGTCCATACATCTACAATTCGAAGATATCAATGGATAAAGCAACAACAACTGTTGAGACCATATCACCTTGTCTATAGATTAGTTGTGATTGTACTATTTTCTATGATAATGGGTGTCTGTTTGTCAATAGGTTTTTGTACTTTTATGTTTCTAAAATAAAAAAAAATAAAAATAAAAAAAAGAAAGTGAGCCCTTGCTGGGGATATAGCTCAGTGGAATAAGCGCTTGCCTAGCAAGCGCAGGGTCCTGAGTTCGATCCCCAGTACCACAAAATAATAATAATAATAATAATAATAATAATAATAATAAATAAAAAGAAAGTGAGCCCTATCACCAGGCTATTACAGATGAGGAAATGAAAGCCAATAGAGATGAAATAACTGTAATGCTCACCGAGCTGAAAAGTAAAGTTGAGATTTAAACCCAAGTGTGATTGGTTTCCAGCTGTGTTCCTCCTTGTCACAGTAACATCACATAATTATGTTAACAAACCGTTACTCCTCAGGCAGACATAAGCCATTCTGCCCAGGTGTTGTTAGATCACCATTCACGCACATATACATCCTTTTCGCTTTATTGTTATATTACCTGAACATAGAAATTCATGTTAAGCTTATGAACCCAACTCTACAGAATATCTTGGAGTTATCTCATTCTCAAAATGTAAGGGAAACTAAGAAATGGATGCAAGCATAAAGAAGCAAAACATTTTGCATGCTAACACCTAAATCTCCAAAGGCACATCAGCTTTAAAATGTGTTAGGGCAGATTAGCTTTAAAAGGTTTAGTCATCAGGGATTTTTCCATTACCAGTAATATAGTCATTTGAAGCTACTTAAAATATTTTAATAGAAGTTTTCTTTTCATTGGAATTATTTTAAGCCTGGATTTGGTCTCTAGCTAATAAAGACCATCATACGATACTTTAGGGCCCTATTTAAGCAAATGAGAGCAACTGGGGTAAGTTGCAGAATTTTATTCTTGACTGAGAAGAAAAAAGAAGGCAGTGTTTCTGCTTTACATAATACATTAACTGCCTAAATGGGAGGCCAGCATGAAAATAAGAGTACATAGCAGCAAAAGTCTGCATCTCAAGAGGAACTTGTACTCAGTGCTCCTGAAACATAACGTGCCACAGGTTGTCTCAGGCACAAAGCAGAGCAAGTGAACATAGTCTCTAAGGAACTGAGAAAAGACATAGTGGTATGCTCTGCCAATCAAACCTCAAATAACAGCATGCACTTTTGTACACAGGAAGCCTAAGTGAGCTTCGAAACACCTTTCAGTTACACAGAGTTCTTTCAGTGAGGTCACTAACAAGTAGCAAAATAATTATGCACATGCCAGCTACTAAATGAGATCAATTAGTGCTAAAAACTAAAATTAAGGAACATGCTCACAAGCCCTGAATCTTATTTTTCCTCTCATAAAATAATTTTCTTCTGAGAATATTAAATAGTGATCCCCATACATGGGCAGAATGCTTTCCTTTAAATATGGGGACATCAAATTTTAATATGGAATCCATCTGGAAGAGGAGTCTACACCCGAACTAGAAATACAACTTCTCTGTGCTCAAGCTCCTCCACCTATAAAGAGAGGATTATAACATCCAACCATGTAAGAGGCACAGTATAAAGCTTTGCACCCAGATGGTAAATGAATCTCGAATTTCTTATCCACTTGCACATTCCAAGAAATGTTGATTTTTCAGAGAAATAACAGTAGTGAATACTGACATTGTATCCAGCTATGGGAGTGGAAAATGTGCCATAGCGTTCAGTTGGAGGTCCAGACAACCTGGCCCCTCTGACAGAGTCAAGGCAGCAGATAGCATCTCTGGCAGAGCACAGGTACCAGATTGTTTCACCAGAATGGCCTGATTATGCCTAGCATTAGACCTAAGTGCCCTGGGCTGAGCTTTTCTGAGGGTTTCGATATTATAGTTGCTCACAAACTGCACTTGTGAGCAAAAGTCTCCTTTTAGAGTGAAAATATCTATCAAATTCTTTGATAATATAATAAAAATCAACAAGTGCTCCTCACTATACAGTCTATAGAAACTTAAGGGACTGTCTTCTATTTTAAGAACATCTGTTTCTCCACTCTTACACAGGATAGTAAGAGGGAAAGCTAGAAGGCAGGGGAGACACATCCTGCTTCCTGAGCAACTCATTATTTCAGAAATCCTGAAGAAGAAATTCAGAAAAATTCTGGTTCACATCTGAGGTTTAGGGATGATATGCCAGAGGAATCAAATATCAGGATGTCCTTATATCATCAGAGATCTAGTGTCAATGTGGAGGGAGGCTTTACCTGGTGAAAATTAGAATTGAATTTAATGAAGATATTAAATACAATAAAAATACAGAGAAAATGGTCTTAAGGGTCAATGTTACCTATGTCTTTATGGGAGTTGTGTTGCTTTCTTTTCCTAGGTCTCTATGGGAATCTATTGTTGTACTGGCTTGCAAGGACCAGAGAGGTTTCCCTTCCTTTCAGCTGAGGACCTAAACATCTGTGGCTCATGTCAGCATGTAGCACTGTCCCTCCTTATATTGTACGCAGCCCTCATGCTCACTGCAGAATAATGCAGTGAGGAACAGATGAATTTGAAAGTAGCATGAGCACTATTTTCTGCTTAATTCATCTAACAGGAGAAGGGAAGGGCAGTGGTAGTTATTTTTTCTGGCTATAGAGACTCAACTAGTTAAACTATTTCTTTTTATTTTAAAGCTACCAAGAACTTATTTTAGTAAATATAATGGTCATTTCTATTGTTATTTTTAATGCTTAAGTATAGCATATTTGTTTGCTAGAGCTCTCAAAAAAAAAAAAAAAAAAACCCATGCATGAGTGGATTAAACAGCAGGAGTTTTTCTCAGAGTTCTAAAGCCTGGAAGCACAAAACCTAGGTTCCATTCAGGTTTGGTGTCATTTTAGGACCACGAGGAGAGAACGTGTCCCGAGCCGGGGTCCTTGCTCATACCCGGCTGCTTTGTCCCTGCCTCTGCACATGGTCAAAGCATGGCCTTCATATCTTTTTCTGTGTCCAAATTTATTTTTCTTATGAAGGCACCGATCATACTAGGTTATTCCTTTATTAAAAAATAGTCAAGCTGTCCAGTTAGTTGTTTTAACTGAATCACCATTCTAAAGCTAGATCTCCATTACAGACACATTTGGATGTAAGGAATTTGGGGGAACATCACTGAGCCCACAACAGAAGTTAAATGCAATGAGTGAATTAATGTGTATAGACTTCTTGAGTGGAAGCCCAGGAACAGAACAGGAAACCGGAACCTTGGAAAAGTCACCTATAGGGGTGAAAGACATGTGTACTGCTGATTCTATGGTGCAATCAACAAAGGCTGATAATAGAAGTCTGAAAGTCACAAAAACTTAAGGCATTATCTTCTATAAAAGTGGTAGCTTTTTGTTACTTAATATTTAAGCGCCTTTCAGCAGCAGTAATGGAAATTTCATGAGAATAAAAGATTTATTGAAAAATTTTTGTATAGTACTCTAGAAAAGATATGTTTTCTAGCCTGTAGACAGTAAATTTGGCACTCCTATTGCTTTTCGTATGTACCCTGGAATTTTAGGAAAAGTAGGCCCCTTGTTCTATGAAAGGGTCATTTGTAAAGTTTGGGGAGTAAAGCTTTTATTCATCAGACATCGGGAAATAATTTTGGTTTTCCTTCTCTTTGCAAGGGAGTTATTTTTCTATATCTGCCCCTCTCACATTCTTAATGGCAGGCCTTCACCATACCTGAATAGTTCTGATTGCATTTTCTTCTGAATGTGAGTATAAAATTCACATATTTGTCTATTTATCAAACCTTATTAGCGTTATTAAATGCACAGAAGAAAATAAACAAGATACACCAGTCGAATATTACATGGTTTCTCTGATATGAAAAACCTAAAGTGTAAATAAAGATCAAAGTAAAATACAATGGGAACTAAGGAAGCAGATCTTTGGGAATGAGATCAAGAGCGGAGGGTGGGTGCAGGGGAGGGGAAGCGAATGGAAGAACAACTGAGGTGTGTAGACAGGAAACGCGATCGTTATGACGTGCAAACACGTACTAATAATAAAAACTGGATAAAAGAACGTATGTGCAGCAGAGCATGTGGCATAAATTAGTGATCAGGAAATGATGGTCTTTATGAGTTCCTGAATATTATTAGCTTGTGAAAGTAGTTTGCTTTCTATGCAATTTTACTTCTAAGTAGAAAAAGTGAGGCTCACTGTGATGAGCTGTGTCAAGACCCCCCGGTTTCAGAAGGTGAACCCCCGACAGAACGGAACACTGCACGGGAGCTCGGAGCGTCCCTACAGGTGCTGCTGCTAAGATGGAGCAGACCTCACGCAGGTAGTGTCCGAAGGCGCGGGGTAGATGGTAGC
This sequence comes from Dinomys branickii, assembly GCA_004027595.1. Classification (NCBI taxonomy): domain Eukaryota; kingdom Metazoa; phylum Chordata; class Mammalia; order Rodentia; family Dinomyidae; genus Dinomys; species Dinomys branickii. Next base: position 43,390 of record PVLD010015547.1, on the reverse strand, counting down.
TCTCCGTGCTCCCTTCATGAGGGAACTGAGACTCAGGGACGTTGCGCCCTTCTCCAAGGTGATTTTAGTATTAAATGGGTGAACCTGACCTAGAACTTTGGCCTTCTAGATCGAAATTGAGTCTTCTGGGAAAACCACCCTTTCCCCTCCTCGCGTAGATTACAGCGAGAGACCTTGGGGATTCCCAACAGGGATCTCCCCTCAGCCCCGCCCCGTCTACCTCACTTCTACGCCCGAGCTCCCGAGCGCTCCCCAGAGGATGATTAGCCTGTTTCAGCATCTCCGTGAGGAGGTGAAGAACACCTCCCCATACGGCCGACGTGAAGGTTATATAAACACAACACACACACACACTGCGCCTGACACTTGACGAGTACACTAACTTTGCAGCTGTTTCTGTTGTTATGAGTAATACTCAGACTCTGCAGACGGGAGTTCATGTCACTGTCTCTGTCTCCTGATCATCAGTCCTGCCCAAGCCAACTGTCTTCCGCGTGAACGGCTCTTACCTAGGCTAGCTCCTCCTCGCCCCAAACCAGGAACGCTTGCATCTCTCGTTTTGTTCTCAGCTCCCCGCTGCATTTGACGTGACCTATTTCCTTAGCATTCATAGCTTTGCATTCATGCTGGGAAGCTACCGCCAGCCACGTACAGTTGCACAGGCCGTACGCTGCTTCAAGGACACACATGTGAAGGGAAACGAGGCACGTTAGAGAGAATATGCTGCTGTATATTTATTACGATGACTTTCCAGAAGATGGCAGTAACATGTTCTTGGCTGACGAAATTGGGATATTCTGACTTTCTGACAGATGGAGAAAAGCGTTGAGGAAGAACACCTTCTTCCCGTTTAGGCAAAGGCACCGCGTGTCCTGGTCACAGAGGGGCTTCTGACTCTTCCACCTCATCTGCTTTCACAGGGTAGTCTTCCTTGTCGGTTCCTTAAATGTCTCGGAGGGTCCTTCCTGCTCTTACTCTACATGCTCTAATTAGGTGATTTAATAGATTCTTACTATTATAGCTATCACCCCTTGCTAATGGGCCCTAAATCTTTCCCTCGAGCACAGATTTCAATGGGTTGCCAGTGTCCAGCTTCCTCCCGGACATCATCTCACTGAACACACACTCAGCATATCAAAACTCAATCCACCTCTGCTTTCTAAGTGAAAACTAGGTGTCATCTCTGAAGCTCTTGATCTTTCTGGGTGTGCTCATGGGAAAGCTCAGTCTTAGTTTCTTGTAAGAAGTGAATATTGGGTGAACAGAGGCACACATCTGTGGAGATCCACCTTGGCTTTCATCCAGAGGAGAACTGCACCCAGGTCCATATGCCTGGGCCCCCAAGTTCTTTTCCCATCACGCATTATTTGTGGCAGATCCACAATAGAAACAAGACTGGCTTCCAACTCAGGAGGCACTGATCAGTTTTGGAAGGAATCCATTCCATTTTATCAGTTTACAAGGGCCATCTAAATTAGAATACCTAGAAGTTAACCTGGATATCCTGCACTCCTTCACTGTCTCCATCTTAACAACTATAATTTTATGTCCAGTTTTTAAATGTGTTCTATTTACTATTCTAGTGCAGGCTTTTTCTACTCCTCAACTGAAAATTTTAATAAATTCTTTACACTATGTAAAAGTTTACCATTTTTTCCCAGTACCATCTATTTTTGACACAGCTGACAGGCATCTACCTAAAGTATTTGTAGCTAAAGTAAAAATCTAAACTTGCCACACCAATTTAAATTATTTTTAAAGATTCTCATAACCTACAGGATTGAATTTAAGCTTTCATGATTCAGCTTTAATACAACTTCCTCAGGGAACTTTCTCTGACCACAGCTTCTGAGAATCCTCCCTGTATGCTGACGTTTCCTTCTGATGGTCTGATCTCTTTTGTTACAATACTCATTAAATGTGTCTTCCCTTGCTTCCACCTTACTATGATCTCCCTGAAGATATGACTTGCATCTTAGTTATCTTTGTATTCATGGTGCCTAGAACACTTCTAGAAATATATTAATAATTCAAAATAAACAAAAGTAACAAATGCTGGCAAGGATATGAGGGGGAAAGAACCCTCAGATGTTGGTTTTGGGAATATTAATTGTTTTAGCCATTATGGAAATCTGTCTGGAGGTTCTTCAAAAACTAAAAGTAAAACTACTATATAACCCAATGGTGCCATTTTGAGTACATATCTGAAGGAATCAAAGTCAGTATAAAATGGAGATACCTGCTTTTATGATTTAGGTCTAAAATGCTTTCCAAGCATCTCATATATTCAGAGGTGGGTCTTTGGGAAGGCCACTACATTCCTCAGAGAATTAACCATTGACAATGTAAGGCCTAAGTGGAGAAAGTTGTCACAGGGGAGTGTGACCTGAAAGACCGTATTCTTATCTCTCTGCTTCCTGGCTGTCATGGATTTGGCTTTGCACCTTTATGCTTTTCCACTGTGCTGTTTCTGCCTCTGAGGCAGGCAGCCATGGACTGAGCCCACTGCAACTGTGAGCTAAAACACACTCCATTAAGTTATATCTGGTGTCGTGTCTCAGTGGCAAGAAGTCTAACTCATACACATTCAAACCAATATTTATCATGACTCTCTTCACAACTTACAGGATCTGCCTGCCACGAATAGATGGATGGATGAGGAAAATGAAATATTATTCACTTACAAAAAGAATCCTGTATTTGCAAGAAAATTTATGGAACTAGAGATCATCATGTTATGTAATATAACCCAGCATTAGGAAAGCAAGTGTCATATATTTTCTCTTAACATGTAGAACATGCAGAAAAAACTATGAAATTATAAGGGGAGATATTAGAGAAGGAGAAGAAGATCTCATGTAGGTAGGAGGAAAGAACAAGTACAAGAAATTAGGAAGGTGGATGTGCCTAAATTACATAATGTGCATCAATTAAAATGATATAAAACCATTTAATTCAATTGATATGGAGTAAAAACCATACTAAAAAATTTAAAATTTTAAACATAGCAAAACAAAATGAATAAAATAAAATCAAACTATTTTGAATCAAAGCTGTGTGCTGGTAGAATAGTGAAGAGGCTTCATAGAGGAGAATGCCAAGTTTGGTTATGAAGGGAGAAATACTTTAATACTCAGAGGGAGAAGTTAAATGCTTCCAAGAAAAAGGCTCTTAAACAAATGATAAAAATACAAAGGCATGAGTGATCAATAGGATCTATTGAAACCCAAGAAGGCAGTAACAACAAATTTCACATGAGGTTTCTTCTCATAGCTTGGTGGTTTCCCTTTATTTCTGTGTTCTTCTTCATGTTTGTGTGAAACATTTCAATGCATATTTCAATGTTTTCTTTTTTAAAAGGCAAGAACCTGTAAAAGTACAAAAGTACAGAACTTGCAGAAGGACACATGAGCTAGCTCAGCATTTTAAATGCACCACGTCCCAACTTCTTCTTATCAGTCCATGCTCACCCTTCTTTTTTCTCATGAACTTTACTCATAGGAAAAAGAAATGAAGAGCTAAGGCAACTCAGTTTCTTTTTGAATACCCGGTAAGATGTTCTGACTACTTCAGTGATCCATGGCCTTGTGTAAGGCACATATGTGAGTTTCTTTTAAAGGTTGGCATTTTCCATTATCATACTTGAAAAAATATACTCAATATTTTAAGATTATAATTCACATTATGGTAAGTAATAATGTATATAAATAACAAAAATGATTTCACTCTGTTTGGTTTTTAGGTTCACCTTGTTTTACATCTAAGGTGCCTACAACTAGAAAATACTCGTAGACATCACGGAGATATTTTATTTATTTCCGCTTATTTAAACCCAGGTGTTGGCTGGTACCTCTGGAACTGCATCATCCTCCAAATGGTACCTCTTCTCCACATGCTTTCTACATCTTCTTGCCTTAAGAGAAATGTGACACTTGCCTGAAATACCACCACCCTGAAATCTCCTCATAGAACTAGAGGCCATTTTTCTTTCTGACCACTCCTTTCCTTGTCACTTCTAAAAAATCTTGCCATTTAAGGCTCACTCTACTTCAGTGTAGCCCACCACACCACCATGACTATTACTAAACTTCGGTTAAGTTTCCTGAATGCAACAGGGATGTTGATACTTAATTTACAGCCTTTCACTGCCTTCCAAGCCCTTCCACTATCCTGGGACACAATCATGATCTCTGAGTTCCTAGATTTCCTTTCTCCTCTACTTGACTTGAGTTTTTATTCTCATGGTAACAACTAGATCCTAAAAATTATAACTGGGCTATTCTACAACTGCTAAAACTAACATTTCAGTCATTACTCTTTTCCATTTTTTTGGCAAATACTCATCCTACTAAGATTCTTTAAATGAACTGAGATTTCTAGTTACTTAATGATTTTTCTGTCTTCCAACCTCCTCTTCCTTTTATTTGCTTCCCTATTGGTCCAGTTGACATTCCACTGTGTATCATTTCAGTCAGCCTCATAGCTCTGCTGGTGGCAACCTAAACTTCCTTTTCTCTGTCCCATCCCTCATCCTAGCCGGCCATGAAACACACATTTCCTTTCTTCCCTCATAAAATCACCCTGTGGGTGAATTCAGATATCCACCACCTCACTACCTGAACTAACACTGTGAGGAACATTTAGACTAAGTCACTCAATCGGCTCTGCTGACTGTCCTACAGATTTAGTATTACCAGCCTTGCATAGGCCCATGCTGCACAGCCAGGGCCACCTCTGGATCTCTCACTCCCTCCATCTCTTACAGAATGAAATTAAACTTTCTGTATTCTCTCCAAGACCCCCAAGTTCATCACCCTTAGCATCTTCACAGAGAAAGTAGGCGGCCTCAGACTGCAACATTTTCACCTCCAAGCTACTGAACATATGAATAATCCATACCTGCATCAATTTCCAATTCCTTCCCCTCAGTGACAATAGGAAAGTTTTCTGTTCTCTGACATTTAGAGTTGTATTTCTAGACGTGCTTTGACTTCCACCAACTTTCCTCTCTCGGGGATTGTACATCATTGAATACTCTTTATCTTTTCCCTACAGTCAAATCTCTCCATCTCAATGAATCCTTCAAGAGGCATTTTAGGCTCTGCCTTTACGGTGTAAGCCCTCTCTCTCAAATTACCATGAGAGTTTCCCCTGTACCTTAAAACTGAGGGAGTCAAGGAAATGTCTACATTCATTATCTCTCGCTCCCTCTTTCACCTACCACAGTCTGCTTCCAACCATTTTACTGCCAGCAAAACAATTTTTCTCAATAGATTATACGCAGTTAATTCAACTCAAAGAATGTGTTCAAGTCATTTAACATTTACTGCCAGTAAGAGTCCAGAAGTGCTAAAGATGTTGCTTCCTTCCTTTTTAATTTTCCTCCTTCTCCTTGTCTGCTCTGTCCCCGCTGCCATAAGAAATGTTAGCACTTGTAAAGGTCTTGGCCTGCCTCCCTCTTCGTCACACCCTCTGTACCCTCCCCATTGCTTCGGCTCCTGCCAGAAGCCAGGGGACTTAGAAGTTATTTGCATGATGGGAATCTCTTGTCTAAGCTCCAGGGCCACAGAACCAACTGTCCTTTGGACATCTTAGTAATTAATAACCTAGCTTCCCTCCAAATCAGGCTTCTCCTGGAGTTTTGACACCATTTAATGATATCACATGCCACTTAGGTTTATATACAAAAAAGGAAAGAAATTCTCTTCCTCTCTCTTCAGTTTCAACCCATTACCTTTGTTAGTTTTTCATCTAAATAACTTTTGAAATAGTTCACCTCTGCTCACATTTCTCTAAGGCTGTCTCCATTTTCCTAGAGTAGAGTCAGCCCTCTCTGTCCTTGCTTCCATACCTTCGGAATAAACCGAACAGTGCTAAACGCATTTAGAAAACTAATAAAAATAACACAAGCATAAACAAAGTATAACAACTATTCATATAACCTTTACATAGGTAGCATAGGTAATCATGGGCATGATAGGTAATCTAGAGATGTTTTAATATAGGAGAAGATGTGTAGATTATATACCAATATTACACCATTTCATAAAAATTCAGCTTCAGTGGATTTTGTTATCCCCTGAACAGTTCTAGAACCAGTCTCAGAAGTGAGTCACCAAGAGATATCTCTGCTGCCATACTAAAGACACTAACTGGTTTGCCATGTGCATTTTGAATTTTTTCTAATCTTCCCTATGCTAACGCAAAAGATTTCTATGCCAAAGTGATAGATTTTTGCTGGAGGTATTTTAGCTTTCAATGAGAGATTTGGCAACATCTTTACACACTTTAATTGCTACAGCTGGGAAGCCGAGAACAAGTACTTCTGAAATCTAGTGGGTAGGAACTAAGCAACGCTGCCAAATGTCTTAAAGTCAGCAGAATATTCTCCCACTGCAAAGATCTCTGGTCCAAAATGTCAACAGTGTCAAGTCTGGGCAAACCTGCTACAGAGTTAGAAAGCATTTCACATTGTACACCTGCTACAGAGTTAGAAAGCGTTTCACATTGTACACCTGATTTGACCATGTGTGCACATGTATACAAACACACACACACACACACACACACACACACACACAAGTTAAAAACCTTCAGTAGCTTTTTATACTACAACAGTCACTGTGACCCTCCAGATTCTTTGTGATCAGCCTCCCCCTTCCTCCACAGAGACCCCCTGCAGCGACATTTGTATCCACTGTGCAGGTAGATTGTATATTTTGGGAACATATAAAAATGCAATGATCAAGCAATTACCAATAGTTTCTAGTAATTTCTATAGTGAATATATATGTATACACACATATAGTGAATGTGTAATATAATAAATCTATGTATGTAAACAAAATAAGTGTACATTATAAAGCACGCTAAGGGTCACTTTTTCAAGAGGATTGTCTTTTCCAGCTATATAGGCAAAAAATGCATGAATTCTAGGAAATGTTTTACTATTTGGAACTGTCTCTCCAACTCCCTGAAGTCAGTATATTTCAAGGATAAAAAGGAATTATTCACACCATTGTTTGAAAAATTATTTCTTATAACATATAGCCTCCTCTTCCAAAACCTAAAATTTGTGATTATCTATTAAAATATTTTCAACTTATTAACTTCATTTTATTAAAAAAATATATAGTTTTGCTCCTTAGGTAATGTTGGCTTGATTAACTTTTGTTAAATTTATATTCAAAATATTTGGTATGTGGTAGCGCACTTGGGCCCCCCTTCTGTACCTCTCTTGGACAGAAGCTTTCTTTCCCTCAATAAATATATTCTGCTCTTAAAAAATATTTGGTCTGACTAGATTGTTTGTCTGATTATTCTACTAAGTCAATAAAATATAAAATGCTACACTTTCTGTAGTTTAAACATTTCTAGTGCTTCCTTCTTCGAGAGTCTTTTATTCCATCACTTTGGATTACTATCTCAAAGAAGTAATTTTGTAATCTTTATGAATTGACAACCTGTATCCACTATATGGTATTTGAATGGGTTTATAATTTGGCAGCTCTATAATTGCTAAGATTATCATTATAGGACGAGCATGACATTAAAAGTGTCATTTCCTTCTGTTTTCAGCATACAATGCAGATATATTGCTGTTTTCTCAGAGTCCCTCATTGATATTTCTAAGAAGTTGCATCTATTAACATACATTACATGGCACTGTGACCCTTATTTTTACTTTCTCTCTTCTGTGAGCTGGGGAAAACATACATGAAAGAAAAGCTAAGTCAGAAGTGAAACCAGCGGCAGAGAAGTAAACTAAGCGTCAGATGTGTGTTTTCAGTTCTTGGTAAAGTTATCAATTTCTCCCTGAAGGATATTGGAAAACATTGCTCATGACAGACGCCCCCTCCCTTTCTCGCTCTTGCTTTCTAAACCCCTGAAGACCGCATCTGTTTCCTAGTGATAGCTTTTAACACACATCCCTTTAATGTCTTCTAACAGGAAGTAGAAAATCAGAGAAGTTTGTGCTCACCAACATTTAAGAGTCATCCCAGGAACCAGTCCGAAGAGTCTGTGAAAGATTCAAACAAGAAAGGGGAGAAACCACCTTTGGACAAGATGTCACCTGAAAGTGTTCACAGCCACACCTTTGAAGGTGAGCGTAACATCTTGATACGATTTCTTAAGATCATACCTTGTACAACATAAGTGGCTAATAAACAAAATATATAAGTAAAAGACATGAGAAAGAAAAGTGACAGTGTTTGCTTAGGACATATAGTTCAGGAGAAATACAGGTAGACATAAATAGTTCTATCCCTAATATATTTGAATTGCAGTTTAAAAGCCACATATATTTTAGCTTACTCTAAACCAGTAAAAACATGACTTTTCAGTGTTAGGCTCTGAAACCAGGCACTGATCATTACCTGTCTTTTCCTTTTAAGGAGAAGAAAAGAATAACATATTTATCTTTATGTCTATGAATAATAAAATGAAAAAAGGTAAGTAACTGTCAGTGGCAAAATAAAACAGTAAATAAAATGCCTTGAGCATCACTTTCTCAGACAAGTAAATTGAATACATGTAATGAATTTGAAATAAAGGGTGGCAGGAGAGTATCATCTTTGGGGGGAAAAATCTCATAAAATTGATTAATGTTTTACAAATGTCATTATAAAGTTAGTAGCACATCTATTAGAAATTGCACTATTAATATAGTTTTCTAGCATGACATAGTTCTTACTAGGCACATGCTAGTTTTTTTTTATTTTAACCAAATAAAACATATTGTGATGTTTGTTGAAATCATAACTGGTCTAATATTAAACTATCCTATGGAATGTACATAGCAAACCATAAAATTGCCAGTCAACATAAGCAATGTAGTTTAACCTATGGTACAGTACAGTTTGCAATTTGGAAAAGCAAGTGATACCCTGCTTTATAACATTGCTACTCAAAGTGATGTCCGTGGATCAGAATGTACGCATCCCCCAGAGTCTTATTAGAAATGCAGAACCTTGGTCCGGATGCTCGGTGCCCCTACTGAAGCAGAATCTGCATTTTAATAAGATCCTCACATGATTCATGTGCACATTAGAGTTTGAGAAGCTCTACTTTACGACAGTGCCTACTGAACTCCAGGGTAATTTACATATGGCTCATCCCATTCTGATTCCATCTGGTTAGAGTATGTGATTTGAAGTGGGAAGTGGGTGAGGGAGGGGGGATAGAGGCGCGTTTGCTAGTGATGGACTGGGCATGGATCTTTAAACGCATGTAAATTGGTATCTTAATCTCTATTTTTTCATTCCATTCATTTTAGTATGCCCACTGACTATCCTGATACAATTAGTATCAGTCTTGAGGTTTTACCTCACATTTTTTTGGCTTGTGATTAAACTTTATGTGCACTTTGTTGAATGCAAAAGCATTAGATTAGCAGAGGCCAAAAGGCGATGCTTTAGTGCGTGATTTATGTTCTGTCAGCGCTGGCCTGTGAACATCTTAGCACAGAAAGGCAAAACTGAGGTTGACAAACTGACTGAAGTTGGGTGATAATTAACTCCACTTGTCACATCTTAATTTACATCATCGGTTTTTGTTTTTATTTCCATACAAAGGGTACCGAAAACCTTTTTATTTTACAAGATTACATTAGAAAAGATATTCTGGAAGATAATCATTATTTAGTATCAAGACATAACTAAAATTTTTATATTTAGATTTGCAAGTACATTGAAAATATGCAAAACTAAAGTTTAAAACACAAAAACAGAAAATGTTATTAAGAAAGAACATAGTAGGCAAGTTTATTTTAACTTTATTTATACATTGCAGAACTCCATTTCCTATGTGTCTCTACTTTAAAAAAAAATAGAAACTTCTTTCATTATAAGATCCTTTGACTTCTTTCTCCTCTATCCCAAATTTCTATCTCTGCTAAAAGAATTTTAAACTATGTTAATTGTTAACTAAGTTAACTTAGACAAACTGTAGATAGCTTGACAAAACCAGCACAACAAACACTACGTTAATTTTATGCTCTTGTCACAAATATCTATTTTATAGCAAGAAGACAAACATGTGTCCGAGTACAGTGTGATAATTGAAAGATTTCAGAGTTTCTATAATTATATGAGTGATTATGATACCCCTGCTTACTAGAAAAACATCTAGTAAACTAGCCCCAAGAGGTTCATACTTGAGGCAATATTTATTCATTACCACAAACAGTAGATATTTTAAAATTTATTTACAACAGAGCATTAAGATGCAGCTGCACAGTAATCTATGTTTTCAGAATTCAGTGAACATCAGTTGATGTCGGATGAGCTCCTGCCCCTTGTCATCAAAGCCACGTCCAGTGCAGCACATAACAGCATTGCAATTTTCTCCAGCTTCCTCTCCATGCCTACTAACCCATTCCAGGTTCACAGGCTACATTTCATTTCTCTCAACGCCCCTGTTGCATTTGTTCCATGTTCCTCACTTAGACCCTGGCGTGGAATACAGCCTAGTGTGTCCATCGGGTACTATTGCTCTCTGTTCACATCTTTTTCAGTGTAGACTCTAGTGGTCAAAGCTTCCAGTGATTCTGAGAAAGGCTGGTCCATAAAAATTTCAACGTCAAATAAGGCCAGTCAATAATTTGGCAAATTTGGGTGATGTAATAGGCAAGGTAGAAAAATAAACCAGTTAAATGATTTTGACTCATTAGTACAGTTGAACTTTCTAAAACTACAGATTCTTTTCTGAATCGGCAAACTTCCTTGAAATGTATGAAAATAATATCAATAATTTGGAAAGGGAATAGTGAGAATCTGAAATGTACATTTGATACACATGTATATCTGGTTAAAAAACCTTTTTTATGCAAGTGTTATATGCAGCACTCCTCCCAGTTACTTAGGTGACTGAAGCAGAAGAACCACTTGAAATCAGGAGCTGGTTAGAAGCCACCCTGTGTAACATACAGAAATGACTGTCTATAGAACAGCCATGTGCTGCTAAGAGAGCCTGGACCAAGTGATGCTTAAAGTGAAACTAGCAATGGATTATGTTTATCAACTGCATATTACCTGAAATTTGTATGTGGAAATTGCCTTCTTTTACTGTTTATTCTATGTGCTATGCTATTAACTGTAATATTATAAGCCACCAACATGTAAAATTCTGACAGATAAAATATACATTCAAAGTTACTCATTCAAGGATTCTGAAGTAAAAACTGGAAATTACTTGCCACATTTCTCTTTTTATTCTCCTTCATTAACGCTAAATTCATTCTTTGTTCTTATAATAGCCATTCATCACTACTGAAATATTTTACAAAATAAAGATTCTCTTCTTGTCAACTTTCTACTACTCTTTAAAAAAGAGGGGTCTTTTCAGTTAATGTCTCTAAAATATTGACCATGTGTATTATATATTTGTATAAATACATACAACCCAAATCAAAAGTCAACATTATAGGAAATGGTCAATAGCTTTGAGCTTCTTCTCTAAAGTCAGAAAAAAGACAAGGATGTCTGACAGCAGCATTCCTATTCTATTCAGTTCTGGAAACATTAGCCAGAGCAATTAGACAGGACAAAGAAATAAAACGAATAAAAGGAGTAAAGGCAGAGCAGAAGTTGATTATCAGTTTTTGCAAATGACCTGATACTCTACATAAAAGAGCTAAAAACATTCACCGAAGGAGTTTTAGATTTAATGACCAGATATAGCTGCATAGCTGGACGCAACGTCAACACTCAAAACTCAATAGTATTCCTGTACACAAATAACAAATTCATTGAGACAGAAATTTTTAAAAACTAACTTCCATTATACCATCATAAAAAAAAGAAATAGTTAGGAATCAACCTAACATAGGAAGTAAAAGATCTCTGCATTGAAAATTATAGTACTCTGAAAAAGAACATCTAAGAGGATATCAAAAACTGGAAATATATCCCTTGCTCTTGGGTAGGAAGAACCAACATAGTAAAAATGGCCATACTCTGAAAACTGTCATGCACATTTAATGCAATTCAAGTCAAAATATCATTAGCATTCAACTCACAGAAAGAGAAAACATTCCTAAAATTCATTTGGAATCAGGAGAGACAGAATAGCAAAAGCAATTCTGGGTGAAAGAAAAAGGAAGACAGGAAGCATCACATTACTGACTTTAAATTATACTGCAGAGCTCTCATAAAAACATCATCGTACTGGCAAAAGCAGACCTAGGAATGAATGAACCAGGTTTGATGTGTGGAAACAGCTCCAAGCACATTCAGTCACCTTTTTTTTTTTTTCTTTTCCTGTACTGGAAATCAAACTCAGGGCCTTGCGCTTGCCAGGGAGGCCTCATACCACTGAGCTATACTCCTGGCCCTTCAGTGACCTTATCTTTGATGAAGGGTCAAACATCCACTGGAAGAAAGATAGATTCTTTAATAAATGGTGCTAGATAAATTGGCTTTGCACATGCCAAAAAGTAAAATTAGACCCATGTCTCTCACTAGGCACTAAACAAATCAAAATGTGTTGGAGATGTAAATATTAAAGCAGAAGCTCTGAATGTGCTGGCAGGGAGAGTAGGTGGAATAACTGAAGACACAAGTGCAGGAAAAGGCTTTGTGAACAAAACCTGGGCGGCATCGGAGATGCTACAATGATTCAACAGCTGGGCTCTCATCTTATTACATACACAGTTTCTGCACAGCAAAGTGAATCACCAACAGAGTGAAAAGACAGCCTACAGAATGGGAAAAAACTTATCCAGTTGTTCTTCACACAGAGTAGTAATTTTTAGAACACATCAAGCATTGAAAAAACTAGACCCCCAAAATTTAAAGACCCAATCCAAAAATGGGCATCTGAAGTGAATAGACACATCTCAGGAGAAGAAGTATGAAAAAGTGTTGAACATCACTGGTTATTTTCACGATGCAAGTTAAGACAATCCTGAGATAAGTTCTCACTCCAGAAAGAATGTCTATTATCAAAAGCTCAACCAATAACAGTTGCTGGCAGGACTCTGGGAAAGAGGAACGTTTCTCCAGTGTTGGTGGGAGTTTATACTGGTGCAACCACTGTGGAAATCAGTGTGGAGATTCCCCCAAAAAACTAGAGCTAGAGGTCCTATTCAACCCAGCTATTCCTTTTCTTGGTATCATCCAAAAGAATTAAAAGCATTACACCACAGCAATATACGTGCACCCATGTTTTTAGCAGCACACTTTGTAATAGCTAAGTCTTGGAAACAACCCTAAATGCCCATCAACTGATGAATGGATGAAGAAGATGTGGTTTCTTTATATAATGGAGTACTACACAGCCATAAAGAAGGACAAACTTGAAAAATTTATAGCTAAATTGATGGACCTTGAGGCCATACTGTTAAATGAAATAAGTTGGACACAGGTGTAAATATCACATTGTCTCTCTGGTGTGAAAAGCTGAAAGTGTAAATAAGAACCAAAACGTACAATAGATATTGTAAAATAAAAAGAAATTTTTCAAAAGGAAAGAGGAACTGGGGCGATGAGAAAAAAAGGATAAAATGGAAACAGTGCTATGTAAATAAGGAAGAAAAGAGGATTTGAAGATAAGAGAGGGAAATGGGAAAAAAAGAACTAAGACACAGCATGCACAGTTACAAGTTTCCTGTGAGAACGTGATCATTATGTATATCTAATTTGTGCCCATGTACTTTATTTAAAAAGTCAGCCATTCATTGTTTTGTAGTAATTAGGGTTAAATTTATTCTTTAGTGTTATAATAGTCATTCATCTCTTCTGAAAAATTTTATAAAATGAACAATATTGTGCTTTTCAATTTTATTTTTTTAATAGAGAGATCTTTTAAGTTGCTCATGTTTCTGAAATATTGAACAATATGTATTGTATATTTGTATAAAGTTGTTTCATTTATATATCTTACTTTTAATTTAAAATCACACATTTTTGCTATGCCATAGGGAAATGTTCTCAACCGCAGTATATGTCCTATATTGTGTTGTCCTATATTGTATCTGTACTGCCCAAAGAGTAACCATTAGGCATAGGTGCATATCCAGCAATGGAAAACTAGCTAGTGCTCTGGCAGAATTAGTTGCAAGTTTCACGTAAGTTTTGCTAATATACATGTCAATAACATTGTACCAATGGTACAGTTTTAGATGACGTTTCTCCAAGGAACTCATTGTCCACTCTTCGCATAGGGAGTGACTTAGGTGCTAGTTATTCATTAAAAATTTATGCTTTATCTATCTATGAATTAACTCTTATTAAAATATAGGTGCGAACTGAAAAAGAATCCACGTCAGCAAAATAAACAAATTAGTAGCAGTATAAAGGCACATCTTATACTTAGCCTTCAAGAGGTACTGAGAGCATCTTCTGTATATTTTCCAGACATAAAGTCAAGAAAAAAATAACCCCACCTTTTCAAGGAATTGAAAAACAAGTTTTATCATAGAAACAGGAATACCTGTAATGAAGCTTTCCATTCAATTTGTCTTTGATCTACGAATCTCAAGTTAAGAAACAAACCACTGTCTAAATTCCTAAAGTCAACAAGTTAAGTTAAATGGATACCATAAAATCAACAGCACCATTCATTAACTAAAAGGGGGGCTGGGGATATAGCTCAGTGGAATAAGCGCCTGCCTGGCAAGCACAAGGTCCTGAGTTCGATCCCTGGTACCGCAAAAAAAAAAAAAAAAAAAAAAAAAAAAAAAAAAAAAAAAAAAAAAAAAAAAAAAAAAAAAAAAAAAAAAAAAAAAAAAAAAAAAAAAAAAAAAACATTAACTAAAAGGGCTCCATTTGGAAACTGTAAATAAATCACAGAGCAGCTTCAGTAAAGATCACTGGCACCATGTTTTCTGCTGTGAGCAAATTGTCCTCTGTAATATGACGCAGGGGCAGATTTTAGACCCAGTTTTGGAAACACCACTGTGGACACAAGACTCCTGGCACAGCCTTCTGCTTCCACAATTGCAACCCTACCCCACCGTACCACAGCTCATGTCCCAGGCAGTCTCCTGTGAAACAGCCATGTCATTTTGTTCACATGGGAGAGATTTCACTAGCAAAAATAATCTAAGCCAAACATTACCCTAAATAACCCTGCAGTAAAGAGTTCATCATTTACAACTGTTATCACCACTAATTGGTGTGTTTACCCTTTTTTCTCTCCTAAAGTAGGGTTCAACTGCAATTTTTCACTGGCTTTCACACGGCCCTCTCACCCACCATTATAGTCAGTGAGTCAAAACAAAGTCCCGAATGAAATCATAGGGCCAGGAGGAAGGGCCAGCTGGGCACTGGCTATTCTGAGGATTATGGACTGAAAGGCCTATTCATGAGATCGTCCACATGGTAACTACAACTCAGCACCTTGGAATGCTGGAGAACGTCCACTGATTAATAACCAAATCCCAGGAACTTCTTTTGGCCTGTGCACTAGCAGAGTCATACTTAACTTCAAAACATGACGCAGTCCAAGAAAGAGAACAATAAATCCAAATCTCTCCTTTGAACACCACCCATTCATTTTACCGCCTTGACATTGGTAAGAATCAAATGCTATTTTTAAATACTCTGGTTGTAAATATCAAACATGCTTAAATGGCCCTACAGGATATGTTTGATGTGGTATTTCATTTATCCATATATTTGTTCATTCATCCAGCAAATCTTTATTTCATGCTTATATAGTATTCTAGGTGCATGTAGATAGCCATTAATGAAATTAAAAATAGTGAAAAGTAACAGTCCTTTCCTTACGCAGTGTCTCTCCCGCTAAGAGGCAGAGACGAGGAACATCAGAAACAGAGCGTGAGATACCATGGGACAATAAGTGCTGTAGAGAATCCCGGTGAGTAGGGAAGTGGTGGGGCATGTGGAGACTGGCATTTCACTGAGGCGGGTGAGGATCAGCCACGATGACAAAGCAACATTTAAGCATAATCTAGAAAAAAAAATAATGTTCTTTTCCCTCCTTTAAAAAAAATACATAGTCATATTTTGTTAGAGACAAATATATCCTGTAAGAGGGATCCTGCACAAGGGAGCACAGGCCCTGTGACAGAGTGACAGCACCGCTGGACCTATAAAGGCACTTGAAGATGGAGGACGCGTATGCTGCAGTAAAATACTTACATGTGACCGCTGTTACCGGTGAAAGTGGTGTAAAACCATCCTTCCCCTGGTTCTTTAGTTTGCACTGTGCACATCTGGGGTGTTAGTACATAGTGATCTACTGAAACCAGGCCCAACAATGAGAGGAAAATTTATTCAAGCAAAAGCATGGCGTGGATGAGGACTTGGAGCCCACACATTCCTGAAACCAAATCAGGAATCGGTTATTCTAGGGTTCGGTACATGGGAGTTAAGTTACTTAGCAGTTTTGAAATTAGAATGTTAGTACAAAGGCGAAACACAAGAACCTCATCTCAAACTAAATTCTTGACTCCGTATGGCTCTCCAAATTGGGATGGTCACACAATTACCAAGTATTCTAAAGCAAAGAGAACTTCAGAGTTCAGAAATGCGGTGGGGGCCTACACAGAGAACTTAGTGAAAGCTATTGATTATACAGTTCTAGCCCGGCCAGGTTTAACAGTTTTAAAACCCAGTAAGTAAGTATTGCGGCATTGGTAAGAAAGCATATTACCCTTTGGTTAATCTTTGGAAAGAAGGAAAGGAAGAAAGGAAGGAGGGGAGGAACAGGAAGGATATTAAGAAGAAACAGTCACACATGGTGGCACAAGTCTGTAATTTCAACACTCTTGAAAGGCTGAGGCATAAGGATCTCAATATCAAGCCCAGTGAAGGCAACTTAGCATACTGAACTCTTATATCAAAATTTTAAAAATGAAAAAGGGCTGGAGATATATCTCAGTGTGAAGACCCTGTGTCCAATCCCCAGTGTCATGTGAAAGAAAGAAGAAAAAAGAAAGGATTTAGACACACACAGTCCGGCACAGGAATGAAAGCAAAGAGAAAGGGAAAAACTGACTTGTTGTACAAAGCTTTTGAGAATTAGCTAGAATCCTGTTGCTAAACAATTGTTTTGGTGTCAGACAAAGGACAGAACAGGAGCATTAGCACACCCATAAATTTAGCAAATGATTACTCAACCAGGAATGCAGATCTTGCTGGGCTTGATGCTGGGAAGGGGGTATGGGAGATACAGACCCTGCTCCTGCGTGGTTTATAGTTTAAGGAAGGCAGGGGGATCACAAGCAAACAGTAAGCAACCTACGCTACAGAAACAAGGCTGTAAGAAGCTACTGTTTCTACCCCTCGCTCAGGTCCTTTACAGACATCCTGTACTTTGTGGCTTTTTGTTGTTTTGCTTTAGGTGATTTCCATGTATGAATGAGAGCCGATCAAGAGGAGTCAGAAGGACTCCGTGAGACGAGAGGCTGAGAGGAAGGGCAGATATTCTGTTAGGTCCAGCAAAATCATGAAGGGGCATCACAACTGAGGAATTGTGGGGAATCGGAACTCTTCCTTGTGTTTGAGGCCCAGTGGCTCATTTTAACAAATTTCCATGTGTCCTCATGAACTACAGCCAGAGTGGGTGCTAGATTTAAGTTAGGGGTGAAATCATTGAGATTGATGCAAGATAAGGAGGTGATCTGAGTGAACACTGCACTCTACTTTTCTGCTTTCTAAGTTGATTGAGATGTTCATTGACACTTTTTAATGATTTCCACAAGTTGAAGATGTGGACTGTTTTGTCTACTTTTCACCACAGTAAAAGAAAAGCTGCTCATCTAGAGACAACCATAATCTCTGGATGTTTCAGAGATAGGGATTGGAAAAAAAACTGCAGCATCTATTAACTAAAGAGCAAGTTTTGTTCAAACTCAACTTTCAGAGTACTTAGAAACTTTAATGTATTTTTAAGAGTGAAACTGAATACTTTCACTAAAAATATATATTTATTCCAGGTCATGTGTTATGGACATTTCCTATTAGAAGTACCTCCTTTATTTGAAATCAAAATTAATTATAAATATTTAACCTCTGAGCATAATTTTCCATTTCTCTTTAGTGCAGTTTCACATGCCCTTTAAAATATATACTGCTCAAAATTCACCATCAGAATAATAATTTAATAATAAGAAGCATAAAAGACAAACAGTAATAACACATGAACTTTCTTGTTTGCAGTTACATTTGCACATAACTATATCTGTCTATATTTGACTTTTTATACATCTATAAATACAGGGATAAGGCTAAAATAATGTTCTATGAATAAATTCTGCATGTCACAGTTCTGATTCTTTATTTGCAACTTCCAAGCTGATGAAATAGCAAGAAGACTCAAGTAGAACAGTACACAAAGTCCTGGCCAGAGGGTCTCAGAAGTTCCTGACGAATAGCACATAACTCGGCATTGCCTAAGAAATGCCAGTTCCTTTTTTTGAAGATCATCTTTCCTAACAATCAGATCTCAACAAACACAATAGGAAATTTATTCCATTAATAGCTTTTGGGTCTCATATTTAAGCACTTAACAGCCTTGGTAGCTTCAGATTTCTCCTGGGACATGGAATCATTCTCTAGTGACTGGGTAAGACTATTGCTTTGCATATTCATGTGAGAAGAATTGGACAAGCTGTCTTCATACTTGCTTTGTAATATCACTTCACAAGACTTCTGAGTCACTGGTTAAATAGCTTCACTTGCCACCCCTTCCTTCTCCGTCACCGTTATATCACCTTTGGTCCTGTGAGGAGGTGGTGTCAGACCGTGCAGGACCTACCAGTAGAACCACAGGTTTTGTTTGTAATCATCTAGATTGAAAATTTAGGAAATGAATGGAAATTCTGATCATTTTAGCAAGTAAAATTGAGAATTTGTGTTTGTCTAAATACATATTTCATTTTTAATGGAAAACTGGTCTTTTCTTGACATTTTGCTCTAGATATTTCAGTCCTGCTCTGCCCAACACTTTCCCTTATTTTGTCTCACTCCTGGTATTTTTCTTTATGCTACAGAGTCCTTTATTCTCTCTCTACATTTCTAAATAATACTGTTTCCAAACAGAAAAATAATGAAGAATATTATATACTGTGGCCTTTTTTGTGATTATAAGAGTAAAAGGCAAAGTGCTCTGTAACTTTTCATTTCCTCATGTTGGTTGCCTATGAGTCTCACCCCCTAGTATAAATTCCAATCTTTTTGTAAGCAATAGAAAAATTCTTAAATATTTGTAGAAGACAAAATTAAAGACTAAAATATTCCCTCAGCAAAAGAGGGAAAATACTATCTTTCATGAGCAAGGGCAAAATGTCTGAGAAATTACTGAAAGGTATATCAGAAGGAACTTCAGAGGAATTAATGGGAAGAAAAGAGGAAAGAGATCATCAAAGAAGAAAAAAACAACTTTCAGATCTGAAAGAATATAGTAGGAATCCAACATACAGACAAATGATCAGTACAGTGTTTCCGTGAACTAAACTGCAACTCACACAAACACAAGATGGTGAGATTATGGCATGAAATTCCACATTAATCCATGCAGTAGCATAAAATACTAGAAACATTTATAAGTTTCAAGTACAGGAAAGAACATTATACACATAGACTTCAGGGATGAAATAGAAATAAACTCTGTGTACTAGGGAAATGCACTTTGTGAACTATGTAGAATTTTAAATAAGTTGAAAACATATGGACTGACAAGTGAATTAGATTTTGGAAAATTACTTGCTATCAGAAAAAAGGTTGGATCCTGTTTTTCCTTTCAAAAAATTTATTCAGATGGTTTTAAAAGCTAAATAAAAAACTCCAAAATTTGTCATAAAAAATTAGAAAAATGGATAAAACATTTATTACTTCAGAAGTGGAAAATAATTCATAAGAAGTGCTACAAACAGAAGCCAAAAAGAGAAAATGTATCAGATTAAGCATCATAGAAACATTTAAACTTCTAAGAATAAGACATTAACTACAGTTCTCATCTGTACTACAAACTCCCATCATTTTGCAAGCAATGGAAAAAATCCCTAAGTTTAAAAGACAAGAACAATTTGAAGATAATTTTTTTTTTGTCTTTTTGAGACAGGGTCTTGCTATGCAGTTTCAGGCCAGACTTGAGCTCACTTTGTGGCCCAGGCTGGTCTCGAACTCTCAATGATCCTCCTGTCTCAGCTTCGCGAGTGCTGGGATTACAGGCATGTGCCACCATGCCCAGCGATTTGAAGATAATTATAGCACATGTAACCACCTATATATTAAGGTAAAGGACATATGAGAAGAGGCTGCCAGAGAGATGAGCAAACTTACAATGGTGAAGTACAACAGTCAAAACAAGTAGAAATGGATACTAAGCACATAAAAAGCATTGTTAAAAACTGAGGAAATCATAACTAATATAATAGAGAATTCTAATTTCTTTCAAACCAAAGGGAAAAACATTATGTTTAACAGTTTGCAGTTGTGGAATGCTTGTAGTAATACAAAAATAGTATGATCTCTTGGGGAGACATTTTAACAGTGTTAGTTAAAATTTAAAATGTCAGTCAAATAATTTCACATCAACTTTTATCTGTTCGTCTAAAAGTAATACTGCACGTGAGCAGAATCATTAGCTATGCACACCGTATCCTGAAGCATCAATTTTTATTAGAAAAATATTGAATTCCACTTATATGTATATGATGAATAATAAGATGAATTTT
Organism: Dinomys branickii; assembly: GCA_004027595.1. Lineage (NCBI taxonomy): Eukaryota > Metazoa > Chordata > Mammalia > Rodentia > Dinomyidae > Dinomys > Dinomys branickii. The sequence goes on along the minus strand of PVLD010015547.1, from coordinate 22,743 downwards.
TACTTTATTGTGTTATCTTAATGTTATATGGAGAAAATCATTTTTTATACATTGCTTGTATAATATTTTAAAATACAGGAAAATCCTGAGGAGAGTGAGCACCTTTTCAATTGACTGAATTTAAGATATTAAAGTATTCATAGTACACTGAGTGGCACACTGAAATGTTTAAGAATTTATCACAGTATAGAAAAGTGAGAGATAATTTCTGCAATAGTAATGTAAACCAAAGTTATCACATCAAAATATGATATATTGCTGGATAAAATATGATAAAATTTTTCAGGCTGTTGACTGCCTATTATTGGTCAATTGATTACATAGTTTTATAAAGCACTACTGTTTCCATTTATTTTCAATTTAGAGAAAATTTCTTTATAATTTTGCACGTTTAAAAAGTATTAATAAGTAAATTATTTGTGGACAGGTTACTGTAAAATCATATAAATTGATTTATTTTTGAGACAGGGTCCTACTGTGTAACCCAGGATGGCCTTGAATTCACAATGATCTGCCTGCCTCAGCCTCCCAAGTGCTGGAATCAGAGAAGTCCACTCCCAAGCCCAGAGAAATCACACCACTTGAAATCAATCCTATTTTGAACACAGCTGTACATATGACATCTATTATTTGCAGAATGAAGTGTAGATTCATTTACAATTATTGCAAAGGTGTGAATTTAGTATTTATTCATTTACAGTTAAGCAGTCTGCATTAGATGCCCAGAGCCGTAAAACTGCCTAAATTGCTTGCATTGCAACTGGCTCATTATAAACACCTCAGACAGTTTCAATGACATTAGATGTTTTCAGAGGCGTAACGAAGGCTCTCATTACATGATAACCGGTAACCAATGGGCTGAATCCCTGGGGAGGCCAGGCTGTAAAGCGCTATAATAAGTAATAAGAAATGATAAGCAAGGAAGAAAATAATGGAAAAATGGATACCTCAAGGAGCACAGGCATCACTGTCTTAAGGAAGGGACTTAACACCAATTATACGTCCAGCATAGGCGCTGGCAGCGGAAGGACACACACAAGCCCTCTCTGAACTCCCAAACCGTATGGTTTACCTCACAGTTTCTAAAAACATCCTCTAAGATGCATTTTTCTTAGCAAAATCCTTAAAACTTTCAAATTGGGGTACCTGCCCTTGTGGGCTTTATATTTTCCCAGGACATAGACAATAAGTACATAAACCCGTAGAAAAATAGGCAGTTACGAGTTTTGAGGCTGTGGCCAGAGATAGAGCTCAGTGACGTAAGCGCCTTCCTGGCAAGTGCAAGGTCCTGAGTTCCATCTCTGGTTCAAGAAAAGGAAAAAAGAAAAGAAGAGAAGAGAAGAGAAGAGAAGAGAAGAGAAGAGAAGAGAAGAGAAGAGAAGAGAAGAGAAGAGAAGAGAAGAGAAGAGAAATAAAAAACAAGCTTTGAGCCTGAAGAAGGATGCTAAATGCATACAGTTTACCATGAAATTTGTACGAGCAAAGGGATATTTTGCCATAGTTTTGAAAATTCAGTTCGAACTAGTTTTCAGCGTTTCATCCTGGTGAGCGGTTTTCTGGTGTTTGTTTCTAAGTTACCTCCCAAGTGAGTGTGGAGGTGATGTCTGCTCATGTTTCCTGTTGTCGTGTTTGTAAATCACCTCCAGAAATTCTTGAAGTAACTCCATGTAGCTGACAGTTATTTCCATGAGAGAAATAGCTCAGTTGGATATTTTAGGCTCTGGAGGTTTAAGTTCACGCTATCCTAGGATGTGGCAACTTGGCATATTGAATATATTAAGCTAAAGGAATTTGAGAAACACCATGTACACCAAGAATGTTCTCTCCTTTCACTGAAACAAGTCAGAAGACCTTCCTGTGAGGGATGCCCTCCCACACTCATAGGAGGGGAACACTGCCTGTTTCCACAGCTGAAGGGACAGAGAGAAAAACTTGAATAAAAGGCCTCGCTACGCTTCCTCCAGTCCACCACACCTAGCTCATACCTTTGTTCCATCATATTTCCCTTGATTTTCTATTTCACTGAACCAGCACACACATTGAACCAACTCTTTGGAGGGTCTTCATTTCTTTACAAAGTTTGTTGTAGCAAGTACAATTTTAATCAGTTTGTGGGCTTTTCTCTCTTAATTGGTCATTTCACAAGAGCAGCAACCATGAATATAGCACAAATAGAAGAAAAAGATATTTGTCCCTGTCCACATCTCATTCATCTTGCTTCCTCCTTGAAATACACCTGATATGTCTCCTGTACCCCTCAGAATACCAACATGAAGTGCAAAAGACAAGCCAAACCTACTTAATCAGGATTCACAAGACAGCAGAGTAGAAATCTCAGCTCTAGGTATGTGAACAGGTATTACAGGAAAAGTGGTAGGTGGGGAACTTTTCACTACTCTAATGTCCCCTTCTACAATCACTTTAAGAAGCACAATATTTTATAAAATAGATAATATTTGGGTGTCTTGCAGAGAAGTTGGTGTTCTAGGTTACTGGCATTAAACCAATAGATAAAATAATCCCAAGACATCCTCAGTTGAAGGTGTACCCACGCTTTGAAGGCAACTTCTATTTATATCTCTATGATGATTTTAATATGTTTTTATACTGTTATGAGTTATCTGTCTCATTCACAATTCAATAGCAACATATTTTCCACATGGCATGTATAATCAAAATATTTTTTGAATTATTAAGTTAATGAGTTCTCCCACAGAAAGGAAATCCTAAGAATCATTGAACATAGCTGTAATTTGGGAGCATATGGAATATGTCTCTCAGACTCAATGTCATAAAATATTTGAAAACACAGTTTAGTGATAGGCAATCATATTACATCTTCTGTTGGTAACTTACATGTCTTACAACGTTGAAAAATACACTTAAACCACTCCAAGCTTCAATGTTCAACTCTCTAAAATAGTAAAGTTAATAATAACTACCTCTCAGGCACACTGTAGTGACCAAAATATTTCATAAAATATCATCACATTGCATGGCATTTAAAGTAGGACTAGTTCTAAATATGGTTTAATAGAGATTTAGTTTGTCAGCTAGGTGAAGTACATACTTTGAAAATTTCTATAATATCTATCTATAATTAGGGTAAACTATTTGAAAGTGTCTAAGATGCTTCCAAGTTCCTTCCTTTAACAAACAGCGCAAGTTAATCATGCAAGGCCACTGGTACTTTTACACTTGGTACCTAGGAGATATTCAGTGAAGATCTTTTGGATGAATAAATGACTCCCCAGGTCTGACAAGTTGATTGTCTATGGATTGCACGCAGAATAAATTTAAATGATAAAGTTTGCAAAATGCTGTATCAAGTAGTCTACTACCACATGCATATTTTTATGATTTGTTGACAGCCTAACTCTAAAAACTGACTGACATGAGTAGTATAAAATATTGGCCTATCAACCTAAGATAAAAACTGAAACAAAATATGAATGACTCTTTGGTTAGTTAATAAAAATAGATGAGAAAACAGAACACTCGTGAGTCAAAAGTTCAAAGAGAATGAAGCTGACTGTTTTTTATTGCCCTCTGCCAAGCCTCATTACATCTTTTTAGATTTTTATTCTCCTCTTGCCTGTTTTATCCAACACAGCCTAAAAGTATCCTTCATTCTTGAGCGATTGCTACACATTTTCCCAAATCCCAGTACAAAGCAACCAAATATTGCTTAGAAAGGTTCCCTGTATTCTCGGTCATGCAGTGCTAGTCACACCTCTTCCCAGTGCTCAGGAATTAATACCACTTGAATATTTATGTGTTCATCTACTCACTTACATATTTATTCTGTGCTTTATGAAATAAAGAAATGCTTCACTGTGTTTACAGCATAAGATCTCATCTTGCCAGAATATCATTTAACTCTACTATGTTCACCGGGATGTTCCCAACCCAGCAGCTAAGTTATAGAGATGTTATTCTTAATTTGCTCGAAGCAGAGGGGAGGAGCCTATGCACAGACATACAAGCACAGCAGCTTGGAGACTACCCTTTGTTTCCGTTTTTCCACAAAATAGCAGAGAAAGAGACAGAAACAGAGAGAGGAAAGGAAGGAAACAGAGAGAAAGCAGTACAAATAGGTGATCGTTCACAGCTTTTTAAAATATGAACCCAGAATCTTCACCTGTCTTTTCCTCTTGTAATCAAAGCAGCTTGTGTGGTACTAATCTGAGGAATTTCTAAAGGAAATAATGAAGTTTCTTCTCACAGGGTTACTGGGGATCCTTATGAAAAATGTTATAATAAAAGAAGAAATATTATCTAAATGCATGTACTGATACAAGAAGGAAGGACTGTACAGTTGCATCTTGGCCACAGTAGCACATGTTAACCTGATAAGTGTCTGGGATTTGTGGTGAAGATATTGTGGAAGTAATTATTAAGTATGGAAAAAAATATGACATCTGTATCACTTCTCTACCAAAAATAAAGCACATAAAAATGTGAAGTTATTTAGCCACTTAAAATGCCTGAAAGCAGTGTCATAGTTTTGCTGTGATGTAATAAAACTTACCATCAGAATCTACAATGTGCATTGACAAGGTAACAAAAACATAGTGGTCAAGTGTATGTACCTTTTCCTCTCACAAAGAGTAAATATCAGTACAAAATGAACCCGAAATAGTCAATGAAACAATGCACTAAAGTATGACTGTCTAAAATGACATGATTTTCTCTGTATTTCTATTATTTCTCATTTATAACTTTCACAATATTCAAGACGTTTTCACGTTTTGAAATCGCTAACAGTGTTATCTATGTCTTATTGAGATAGGTATTATTGCCAGTATGTAATGAAATTATTAAAACTTTGAATTTTTAAAATTAGGACATTCAGAGGTAACTCCAAATACATGTATAGGTTAGAATATTCAACCACATAAATATCTGTTTAAATCTGATTGCACAAAATGATTTTGTCAGTAGGTTTCCAATTAGAGAGATGAACTACACACGTGGTACTTTAAACAGGGAAAGCTTTCTTTTAAATCATTAATTATAATTAGAGTTTGCATTAACTGGTGATTGACTATAAAGGGGGAAGAAAACTCTAGGGAATACAGGAATAACAGATAGATGTAGCGGCCACCAGCTCCAGGGTTAACACAGAGTATTCCAAAAAAGAAAGCATCGGGAAATGAAATCCTTCTTCCAAGGCTGAGACCCACCTCTCCTGTGGCCCAGTGGCTAAGATCTTGGAGGACTGCACTGGAAAGCGGACTAGGAAATCATCCTCTGGGATGCTGAGGGAGGTCCCATGAAAGGTGCCATATACTATTGGCCAGAATACACAGCAGGAGTACTTCAGGAGCCTGATTCATATAAATCAACAAGAGTTTCTCCTCTCGTAGCCCTCCAAGGACTTCTACTACCTTGATGAAGTTTACCACTCTGCTGGCCAGCAAGGGAGACATATTCCAGATTGCAAACAAAGCCACAGAGGGGGACTTTGGAGCTCAAATGATGACAGGCATCGTGGTATTTCAAGGACATTTCGATGCATTACATCTTTGACCTCTCTCAGCTACATTGTAAATATACATTTTTAAATGCTTATAGCATGGATGAAGCTATTTCAAATAATTTTGGTTGACTGTTTCTAAAAATAGTGTAGGATTAAATGATTTGCCTATTACTAGAAAAATGTTAAATTTACAATCTTGTCCTTGAAAGAATTGAACTTGACAATAAATTGCTAGGATCCACTTTTTGACCATTAGACTTTAGGAAAAATGTTTAACATTCCCGGATCTGTTTCTCTCTCAAGAAAAGAAACACAAGGAAACCAGGACTTCCTCGTGTATTCCCAAACATGTTTCCTATGATATTTATATTTGATGATGACTTCAACATGCTTACAATGCAACTGACATACATAATATCATAATGTGCATTTCTAGATTATTGATACATTATCATTTATCATTAGCTCATTAGAGTCTTACACATGTAAGATAAGGACTAACAAAGCTACAAGTATACTGGGAAGAAAATCAGTTACATAAAAGCAAAAGTCAAGTTATGCCCGGAGTACTTCCCAACATATGCAATACCTGCCAGTAGCATAGCACAGGCAGGGTTAAGGGCAGGAGATTGGCAAGGAGCAGCTCTATAAGCAAGCTAGGTATTTCTTATTCGCCCGTACACTTGCAACAGAAAAATGAGATTAAAAAATATCCACCACTGAAAAGTCCATCTATTTCTAAATGTAGAGTGTCTAGCTTGTTATAAGTCTCATAAAAGCAATTCTTGAGTATTGAACACTGGTTCCAGGATTCCTAAGAATTGCTAAAATCCATATGCTCAAGTGCATTAAATAAAGTAGCATTGAGTTTGCACATAATGCATGCACATTATTCTATATACATTGAATCACTTATCACTGATAATATCTACTAGCATGCTATGTACATAGCATTGGGGATTTAGTAGGCTAGTAATTCCTAGTATGAGATTTACATAGCATTAGGTATTAAGTAGGTATTATAGTAGCTACTAAAATGTGATGTAAGTACCTGCTGTAATGTATTGTTTAGGGAATAATTATGAGAAAAAAGTCTGTAAGTTTCAGGGAAGTTGTAAGTTTTCTGAGGAATACTTTTGATCCATGGCTAGTTGAATCTGCAGGTGCAGAATCCACAGAAACAGAGGATCAACTATGTGTGGTTTTCTAACCAAAAGTAGAGAAAATTTAAAGAGTATAAAAATTGCTGATCTTTCTATGGAGAAAAACACAGGTTTATTGCTACCAGATTCTCCTCTGTGTACCTAAGCATATAGGAATCTACATTTTTGAAAATTGCTGCTGCTTTGTCTAAATTATACTCTTAGTTTTTTAATTCATTAAAATTCATTTCCATCTTTTTTGATGATAGTATAATTTACACAGACTGAAATGCAAACACCTACTTATATAATTATATCAGTTTGACCTCCATATCACATTCAGTGTCTTAGAATATTCTCCTGTGGCCACTACTATTTAATATCTGTTAATCACCTTAAATCTGGAGTAACCATAATTTTAATCACACATATATTAGTTTTGCTTGTTATATTATTTCCAACATTCAGTCACCCCATATATATTCTTTTGCATGCTATTCTTTTTATTCATCATATGTTTCAGATTCTCCCATAGTAACGGATGTTGTTTGTATCCTTTTGCATTGCTGAGTAAGAAACTGTTATATGAATGTCTTGGTTACTTTTCTCTCATTGCTGAGACAAAATACCCAACGCCCAAATTGAAGTTTATTTAGCTTACAGTTTGTGGAGGTTTCAGTCCTTACTTGGCTGGTTCTGAGGCAGAACGGCACATGGCAGAGGGCAAACCGTTCACGGCAGCAGAGCACAGCAAAAACCACAAGCAAAAGGGAGGAATGGCTGCAAGCCTCCTGTTCTCCCCTACATTGTAAACAGCCTACCCCCACCCAGGGGGCATGAACCTCTCACACAATCTCCATGCCCTCCTCTTCCACAGGCTCAGGATGTTTACAAAGTAAGCATCCCAGCTTCCTGCTGAATCACTCAATTAAACCTCCAGATTCCCCAAGTTGACACAATGCATCAACCATAACAATGAATAAGGACAATTGACACACCCATTCTCTTGGTTATCGATATGGTAGGCCGCTCACGTCTGGAATATGCTTGCTATATAAACCATATTGAACAGGCTTTTGTGAACATACAGTTTCACTATTTTGAATAAATACCTGAGAATGAGTGTGAGGAATGTCAATGATTGGGTCTGTAAGGAAACACCCCATGGTGTGCTTTGATAACTTACACACTAATCAGAAATATGTGAGATTTCAGCTCTTTCACATCACTCACGTGATTTATCATCACCGATGTTTTAATTTTCATCATTCTAGTGGAACGTGTCGTGTTTCATTTCAGCTTTAATGAACATTTCCTTGATGGTGATGTTGACCCTTTTCCATGTATGTTTCAAACATTTTATATCTTTTGTGAAGTGTGTCTGTTTAACTGTTCCATTTTTCCTTGTCTTTTTTTATTATCTTATCCTTATTCTTTCGATATTGAGGGCATAAGTCCTTTGTCAGTGTATGTGTTGTGGATGTTTTCCCCTAGGTGAAGGCTTGCCTTCTTATTTCATTGGTGTGATTTAATGAAAAGAATTTGTTAACTTTTCTCAAATCTAATTTATCATATTGTTTTACTTTATGTCTAGAACACTCCGTGATGTACATACCTATTACTGTAGGATTGCAAAGTTATTTCTAGGCTTCCCTCCAGAACTGTTATGTTTCAGGGTTTGCATGTACATCTACAATCCATCTCCAGGTAACTTGTTTATCCAGTATAAAATAAAACCTAGGTTCTTATTTTTATATGTACATTTGTTGAAAAACTTTTCTTTCCCTCTAGAAGTGCTTTAGTGCTAGTCTCAGAATAGTTTCACCATAAAAACATGAGCTTATTTCTCAACACTCTGTTCTGTTCTGCTTCTGTCATTTTTTATTCTTTCACCAATACTACATTGTCTTGGTTACTGTTGCTTTGTTATCATTATAATCATGTACCGTGTGCCTTCCATGTCTGATCTTTTTTCAAGATTACTGTGGTGTGTATGTGAGTTGTATACCGTTTCCTTTTAGAGTGAGCTTAACAATATCTTAAGAAAGCAAGAAATCTTACTAAAGTCTCGCCTGTAGTGTTACTAATACATACTAGAGGCCTGCCTGTAGTGTTATTGACTGTGTAGTTCAATTTGAGAACTGATAACCTAAAAATATTAAGCCTTCCAATATTTATCATGCTATTTTTATTAAAATCTTATACATGTACATGACTAAAATGTCTTAAATTTGCTGCACAAGTATTTTTATTTTGCAGCATTGATGTCATTCATAAATTTATTAATATTAAGCTTAAGTATTATACACCTCCATATTTTTAGTAGACATTATTTTTACATTAGTTTTAGGTTCACAGCAAAATTGAGCAGAAGATATACAGATTCCCCATAAAGCCCTTATCTGCAGACATACATAGCTTTTGAGATTATCAACATCTCACCAGAACAATGTATTTTATTACAACTGATCAGCCTACACTGGTACATTCTAACCATAGAAAGTCTATAATTTTCATCAGTATTCACTCTTGGTATTATACGTTCTGCAGGTTTGGATAAATGTGTAATGACGTGTGTTTGTCACTAGCATCACACAGAGGACTTCTGCTGCCCTGAAAATCCTCAGAGGGGCAAGAGCATGTCCGTTTGCCCTTTGGTCTCATATTCATTTTTAGGTGATCATTCTCTTGATCTAGGTGACGACCCAGAGTGCTGTGAGATTTCTACCTCCACTCCTTACCCTGAAAGACTCGTTGCAACCTGTGGAAATTCTGTGGAAAACTGTTGAGGAATTTATGTTGGTTTCTTTTGATCCTGAGAATCACAGACTTTTTAAAAATGTCACACCAACCCCAATTCTAATCTCATTGATCACTGGGCCAGCTGCCTGCATTTTCCCTGTATCTTAGGTTGGTAGCTTCCTCCTCCCACCGATGTGCTGAAGGAAAAGGAGCAGTAGTCACTGTTTGGGAGAGACTGTCACATTTTAAATTTTAGCTCACTAGAGCTTATTTTAAGCCTCTGTTCTTGGGTGGGCTTAAAATTGTACTGTCATTTTCTGTAATCTCTAGCTTGCTGTTATTGTAAGTATATATTCTCCTGTAACTTCTTGCACCCTTATGACATTTTAATATGAACACTTTTCCATGTTGGTAATTATTTTTTAACATTCTTAATTGCTTGCTTAATAGTACATTCTATAAATGTGTATTAACTCATTTAACAATACCTTGATCTGTAGAATTATAGATTGGTCAGGTTTATCCTCATGAAAATGCTCAGTTCATCTTTTTAAAATCCTTTCAATATTCTGTATTTCTTTGCCTCACTCTACATCTGTATATTAGTGTAACTGAAGTAATGAGACATTACATTTACCTATCAAAGTTGCAAACATACCAGTATTTGACAGTACTTCCATATTGCCCAGATAGAATGCTAAATTGGTAATACATAATGGTAATTTGGCCACCTAAAGGGAAATTTGGCAATATTTATCATGTTTATAAAAGTGCCTTCATATTTAGTAACCATATGTTTGAAGTTTGCATTCATTTTTGTAATAGATTAATTCTGATTCAGCCAAAAAAGGGATCAGATGAATAGAATATAGTGTATCTATATAATAAAATACCATGTAAATATTGAGATTAAGTAGATTTTTAAATTGAGATAGAAACAATACGACAGTATTCTTCAGTTTACAAAACAATCAAATGTAGGTGAAGTGTACCAAAGGACAGGTGAAGGAAGACATTCTGCTGTTCCACAGCACGTATATATGAGCTATAGCTACATTTTCATCTCCTTATGGTCCAGAATTTTAGAAGGTTCAGTCCATAGTCAGGTGGCCCTAAGATACAAACGACCCAATAGAAAGGCATAGCAGAGGAACACTTCTCAGTCACATGGCAGCCAGGAAGCAGAGAGAGAAAAAGGATGAACCCGGGATGGGGACACACCCTTCCTGGTCTCACCAGCACAGACCTGCACGTTCCAAGCAGCCCCTACCTAGCACCAACACATTCTGCTCTGAACTCGCCGGTGAATTTATACACGAATGAGGACAGCACTCTCATGATCCGGTGACCTTCCCAAATCCCCACCTTGGACACATGGGACTTTTGGGGAACATTTTATCTAAACCGTAATACTGTGCCAAGGTGAGCTATACGGGTGTATCAAATGTTTTATCTTGTTCTTTCTTTTTACTGATTTTTCTTCTGTGTTTATTCTTCTGACGAAATTGAAATATTTCTCATCACCCTAAAGTCCTTTCTCTCTTCATTTAACTAAAAATTTTGCTCTTCTTTCTCATACTGTTGCTTTTTTTTCATAAACATATTCCACTTCACACATATATATTTGTGTATGCAGTAAGACAACTGGGCATTTTACCGATCCTATAATTATTGTGTCTCTCCAGCACAGTTCTTGACACAAACATGGCTAGTAAATATTTGATGATTTATTCAACCAATAAATGTATGACTGAGTGATGGAGTACCTTCATCAAATATAAAAATATTCAATTTGATTTTATTTCTTTGTTTTTCTTGACTTATTAGTTTAATATCACAGAATTTATTTGAATGTGTGATTAAAACTCTGAGCTATTACATTAGTAATGTAATAATACAATGTGATGAGTTTACAAATACTAAAAATGAACTACCACATACTTTTTAAAAAATTTATTTGTGGTTATGTTTGTAATATTTGATTGGTATTCACTCAAGTGGTACATTTTATATACTAGCTTTCCCATGCTTCTTAAATTTTAATTATTTTTCTATCATCTTGCTTATATATTATAGTTACTTTCCCAGAAAGGATATATTAATTATTTTATCTGGGAAAGTTTTATATATTGCAAAATATAGCTCCATAATCTCTCTCTCTCTCTCTCTCTCTATATATATATATACATATTTATCAGAAACTGGTCTATAAATAAAATTCTCCATTCAAATATACATCTGTTAGATAAACACACAAGACAAAATCACTCTATGCACAATATTGCACTGTAACATAATACAGAATATCTTCATGAAGAACTCTTTCTATTCATAATTTTATCTTTAAAATTCAGAAATCCATAAGTGCATATCCAGGTGCCTTGATGAAAGCTTGCTTTTGTCCTAAATCTCAGATCTTTCTTTAGCTCAAAACCTGTTCTCTTTTCTTTTAGATTTCATTATTTATTTCCCTACCATTTTTCGCTTTCTTCCTTAGAAGTATGTACAGTAGTTGTGCTTCTTTGATCATATCTCTGTCCTTCATATGTGTCATTATCTGGGTCATCTTTTCCATCTCTTTGATTTTGCTTCTGCAGTATAGAAGATTTTTTTCAAAATTTTCAACATTTTATCAAGTGAACTTCGTTTTTATATGTCCGTTTTACCAAGTTAAATGTCTTTTTATTTTTTCTAATTACGTTTACATGTTCTTACAACCTAGTTGAGCCTTTTTTTCTTTTTTTTTTTTCATTCTTCATTTCATCCTGTTCTCTCCTTGGAAACACCTACTCCAGGTTCATAAAGGATTCTCCTTCTAAATATTTTTGAGGTCAGTATTATTCATAGTACTTAAATTTTTCAGCTACTTTACAACTTCTCAATTTAAGTTTATTTAAACGAGTACGTAAAACATTTACAAGTATACATATTTATGAAGTATCATGTAATGTTTTAACATGTATACACTGTGAAATTTTAACATTTAAATATATATCACCAAATATTCATCAGTTCTTTGTGATAAAAACCTTTAAAAATCCTTTCTCCTATTGCTCTGAAAGGTGTACTCACTACGGGTCACTGGAGTCATCCTGCTGTGCAGCACCATACCAGGACCTCTTGCTCCTATGCAGCTGGAACCCATAGCCTGTGACCAACTTTCCCCCCCGACCCCTCGCTCGCCACCTCTCAGGTCTAGGCATCATCTCACCATTCTACTCGCAGCTTCTATGAGATCATCTTTTCCGGTTTTGTCAGCCACTTCCACCTAAAACAATTTTACAAGCTCTCCTATCAATTTGCACCGCCAAGTCAGCTGTCTTTCCCTGTATCTGGCAATGTCTCTTCATGCCACCTTTATTTTCTTGTATGGGGCCAAGATTGATTCAGACCTGGCATTTCCTTCAGGGATGGGCAATTTTTTCTTGTTCTGCTGTCACTGATTACTTGTATCTTATAATTTCCACATGAAGAGTTTTTGTTTTCCATTGAACTGCACTTCAATTATTTTAATTTTTGATACAATGAAAGTAGATTAATAGAAGTTATGACTTATATCCCACCGCTTGCAAACCTAACTTAGGTTGTCATATGCAATGCATGCACTTTCTTCTGCATTGTGCAAGGCATGAGACATTACAGGGCTCTACCACACACTCTGTGAAGTAGTTTCCTGAAATCCTAATAACCCACCTCATCCTTCCCTTCTGTCCTGACAGACATGGTATGTGTATAGATTTGTGATGACAGTGGTAGGGGTGTGGATGCATCAGAACTGACTGTAGCTTGAGATGGTATTTCACATGAATTTGAGAAAGCCGCCTAGTTTAGATCACAGCAGTGTGACACTTGAGGATAATAGCGTGACTCAAAACATTTCTCTATTACTTGGGAAAACTGTTTGTTGCCTTCTGACTCAGAGGGTGTTCTGTGCGATATGTCATCCAAGGTGTGGTTCGTGTTTGTACATTTCAATGATAAGCACTTCGGGAATGTTGTAGGAACCTCAGGATATTTTCTTAGTCCTTGTTCCTCTTATTCACATTCTTTGTGCTCTTCACATTCATCCCACCACACACCCACACTCATTACTATCAACTTATGATACACTTTGAGTGTTCTAATCATCAATGAAAGCTAATAAAATCTTGTTAGAGAAGTTAGGATGTCCCTCGCCACTTTTTTTAAAACCAGAAGCACTTTCATTATGACTTATCTCTCTTTTTCTGAATCAAATTTCCTAGGTTCCCTAGAGGTTTTTTTATTTGTCTCACTGTCTTATATAGTACCTGTTGAATCCAATTTATGTTGACAAGAGAGAGTGCTTTCATCCTCATTTTTTCATATGGAGAGTTAGATCATCTGAACACCTGCTCAAAGCATACTCTCAGGGTGAGTCATAAGGGTCTACACGGGACTGGGCAGTCAGGTGTTCACCTCTCCTCTTCTCCCAAGATGGTCCTAGCCTGCACTGTGTGTGGACATCATTATTAATAGTGTTGCTCTCATTCTCTAAAGTTCCCTGGTTGGCACGGTAAATTATGTCATCACTCTGCATAGTCAATGAGTTATGATTTAAATGAGTCACATATGAATAAAAGCCTTCTTCATACTTCCTCAATATGATGACATAATTTAATGGAATTAAACCTGAAGAGGTGAAAATAATAATTAATTAAATCCAGCTATATTGAGTTACTAATATTTAATCCTGTTCCAAAAGTAACAGAACAGAGCACACCATCCATCTACAATGTCTAAAACACAGGGGCTGGGGATATAGCTCAGTTGAATAAGCGCTTGCCTGGCAAGTGCAAGGTCCTGAGTTCGATCACCGGTTCCACAAAAAAAAAAAAAAAAAAAAAAAATGTCTAAAACACATTGCCAAAACCTAATTGATGGGCGAGTATTTTATGTGCACCAAATAATAACATAAAATTTTAATATTTAAGTATTTGTTCTTTAGTTCCATACTCTCAGATGAACCCTTTTGGACTAGAGATTACGTATTAAATGAAGGAAATATAGTTGTCACACATTTAAATCTCTATTCCTCTCATTTATGATGTGTCCTATATCAATTCATTTTGATATCATGCACAAAGAGCTTACATATTACAGACACACTGCTTTACCCTCAGTTTTGAACAATATGTGGAAGAGATGGGCTCTTTCAAAACTTGTCACCCAACACATATAATAGTGAGTGGGACTTTGAAATTAACATCACAATAAATAATGTCCCCAATAAAACAAAATTATAGAGTCAGCAGAATTTATTCCAGTGAATATTTTATTACTATTAACTTTTGTCTTTAGAAGTGTTATTTAACTTTACTCATCCTTATTGTTCATTTAAAAACGGGGAAAATACAAAGGTTTTAGGGTTTCTGTGAAACAAAGAAAATAAACACCAATAAAATCTCTGGCACAATCACTTTATAAAATCCAGATATTATTAGTGAGAGGGAAATAAAAGAGGGAGGCTTGGTCAAAGCATTGAAGACTTGCACTCAAAAACTAGGAAAAAGACAGGGGCATCCACCATTCCCACTTCTATTCAATATAGTTCCAGAGATAGTAACCGGAGCAATTAATAAAGAGACAGAAATAAGAGGAATACAGATATGGAGGGAAGAAGTTAAATTATCACTGTTTACAGATAACATAATACTCTACATGGAAAACCCCCCAAACTCCACAAAAAAACTTTTAGGTTTAATAACCAAATTCAGTTGCACAGCTGAATATAAAGTCAACATTCAAAAATCACTAACATTTCTGTGAACAAATAACAAACTCACTGAGACAGAAATTAGGGAAAGAACAACTTGTAACAGCATCTAAAAACTGAAATGCTTAGGAATCAATCTAACAAAGGAAATAAAAGAACTCTACACTGAAATCTGTAGTACTCAGAAAAAGGCGATGAAAGAGTGTATGAAAAAATGAAAAGATGCCCCTTGCTTTTGGGTAGGAATAACCAACATAGTTAAAATTGCCATACTCTCAAAATTGTTATACAGATTTAATGCAAACCAAATGAAAATATTAGCATAACTCACAGAACTGGAGAAAATAGTTCTAAAATTCATTTCAAACCAGAAGAGCAAAAACAACTCTTGGAAACAAAGACAAGTCAGGAAGCCTTACAATTTCTGGCTTTAAAATACACTAAAAACCTATTGTGATAAAAACAGCATGGTACTGGCAAAAGCAAACCCATGGCTTGGAGGAACACATTAAAAGATGCAGAAAGAACTCCAAATACACTCAGCCAATTTATCTTTCATGAAGGTGCCAAAAACCATCACTGGAAGAAAGACAGCCTCTTTAATAAATGTTACTAGAAAAACTGGCTTTCTACATGCCAAAGGCTAAAACCGGATCCAAATCTTGCACCATGTACTAAACTATAAACAAAATGGACCAAAGCTCTAAATATTAAAACAGAAACACTAAATTTGCTGGAAGAGAGAATAGGTAGAACTCCTGTATCATAAGTGTAGGCAGAACTTCATGAACCAAAATCTGATCTCCTGATAATTATTGCAAAGAACCAACAAAAGGGACCTCATCATATTAAAAATCTTTTACACAGCAATAGAAATCATTAACAGAGTAAAGAGACAACCCATAGAATTGGAAAAAAGTTTTGCCAGCTGATCCTCAGACAAAAGACTAATATGTAGAATATATAAAGAACTCAACAAAATCAGATCCCCCCAAAAAATTAAAGACTCAATCCAAAACTGGGTATCTGAAATGAACAGACACTTCTCAGATGAACGATTATAAACAGCAAATAAATATATGAAAAAATGTTCAACATCACTGATCATTTAAGAGATGCAAATTAAAACAATGTTGATATTCCATCTCACTCCATAAAGAATGACAACTATCAATAAATCAACCAATAATAAATGCTAGCAGTCTGTGGGGGAAAAGGAACCCTTCCCCCTGTTTGTGGGAGCATAGACTGGTGCAACCACTGTGAAGAATCTGGCAGTTGTCTTGGAAAGGGCACTGGTGGTGTCTGAATCAACTGAGTCACTAATTTTAGTATCACAAACCTAGTTAAGCACCATTTTTCTTTGTTTTTGTGTCTCCCACATGCCAGGGACAATATAGAATTCTTAGCCTCTACCTAAACCCATTCTGTCAAGCACTTCCAGGGGCAAAACAGTCACTGCAAACATTTTAGAGGCAATGCCTCTTTGAATTGGGAACTTCAACTCTTACATATCCTCCTCATAGATACTTGTTTGCTAAGCAATATGAACATGTGAATCATTTCCTGTATTAGTTTTAGGGCTTGCAATTATATATTAAAAGACTGTGAAATTTTAGAATTTAGTGAATATCTAAAGGACAAAATAGAGATGAGGTCTCCTGTTTTTTTTGTTTTGTTTTGTTTTGTTTTTTTTTTTTTTTGGATTGTGGATTGAAACCAGGGATCACTGAGCTATATCTGCAGCCCTTATTTTTTAATTTCAGACTGAGTCTAGGTTGCCCAAGATGGCCTGGAGCCTATGGTCTTGCTGCTTCATCTCCACAGTAGCTGGAATTACAGGCATATGCCTTCCCCACTAGCTCCTGCTTTCCAATTTTATCACTCTGTCCTACATCGCTGCCAAAAGTTCTGCTGTTCCCCACCCCCAGCAAAGATCTTCATGAGCCAAAACTAGATTTCCACCCTGTAGGTACAAAAATATTTCATAAATACTTCCAGACATGGTCTCAAATCTTAGGTCCCATGTGCAAATTTTTTATGTTCCCTGTAGACCCTGTGGTCCTTACAGTTTGGTTCATCTCTCATGCCTTCCGTATATTATTTTTATTATTGACCCAGGAACTCTAATTATTTTCTCTGGGAGCATTAGGTTGTCACTAGTTATTTCACCCCACAAGAAAACTCCCATGCAAGCTTCAGCTGAATCCAGTACAGGTTTTAGTAGCTGGAGATGAAGTATCTAAGCACTGTGAAGATTGAAGCGTGTTTGCAATTCGAATAAGGGGTACAATTTTCTTTCTGAACTCTAAGCTCTTTGCTATAAGTAATCACTTTAGGGCTTTCCTTACCTGTACATTTTTCTATCTGTGTGTCACCCATTGATAGATCCATCCTTATATCTTTTTTTCACAGCGATGTTATATGGTAATAGATTAGATTGTTGTTCAACAAAAATGAAATTCAGAGTCTACACCTGGGGCAATAATAGGTGGTCGTGACCTAGCTGCTGATGTTGTCCTTCTTATCCAGCCTCACTGGCTAAAATGAGTAAACATTTTACTGCCTCCTCCGCTCAGCTCGCTCTTCAAGGTCTCTTTTTCCTCAGGTTCTAGCTATTTTATGCTGCTTCTCCAATAAACCAAGTTATGTTAACTAATTAGTTTTATAATGGAACATTTATGTGTGACCTTAGGTTAATGAATGAATGCTACTATAATTCTAGCATTTGTTGCTTCTACATTACCAATTATTTTATAATGTTTCACCAACTTATTCAGTAATTTTTGTAACATTAAATTATTTGTGTTTGAAAACTTCTAAAAACATTGGAAAATTAATAACAAGAGAATGTGTAAAATATTTTGATATCTACATGTTTAATAAAAATACATTTTCTTCCTGGAAAGCTAAAATAGAAAGTTGGAAGAAAATTTTTCATGAGTGAAATTTAAAGAAGCAAGTGAAGAAACTAATTAAGTATGAAGAGAAAATAAAGAGTTTGAATAAAAGGAAAAGACGAGGCAGCCAGAGGTCCGATCTTTCAATAATTATTCATATTTCAAAGGGAAAAGCTGACTGAAATATCATTAGAAACCATATCCAGGCACAAGAATAGAGTCAATTTCATTTGTATCATGGGATCAATTTCATGATTTAAACTCTTAGAGTTTTAGATGTAGTGCCATTTTTATACACATAGCTATGTAAAATGATAGTAATTTATTATTATATATTAGAGTAACAATTACCACTGAAATAATTGTTTCATATCTATTATTTAATCTTCACTGCAACCATACAAAATTGGTAGACTTTGTTCCATTTAGTCACAGGTCAGCAAAGTAGGGTGCAGTCATCAGATGAAACTTGCCCAAGTCACAGAGCATGGTTGTTGTCAGAGCTGTCCTGAAATCCCGGGCTACACCAGCTTTGTCCCACAGAACTTTCTGCAAGTGGGAAAAGTTGTGTAGGTGTGCTGCTCAATGCGTAGCCTCCAGCCACATGTGGAGATTGAACACTTGAAAAGTGCCTCGTGGAGCTAAAGAAGTAGATTTTAAATTTCATGTAATTTTGATCAAATAAAACTGAAATGGCCACATATGCTGAGTAGCTAGCTACCCCCATGGGCAGTCCACCTCTGTACAGGTAGATAATACAGGACACTGAAACCCTTGAGCATTTAGCAAAATGGCCTCAGAAACCTTTTCTTAGAGCAAATGAGCTAGAAAATCAACTCGACTCACTTTTTAGCAGAAACAAATATATATGGAACAATATCTATACTAATTTTTATTTGTAAATTATGTTTTTAATTGTAAATATTTTGTATGGAATAGAGTACATACAGAAGGTGCTCCCCTCAGTTGAAGGGCAATTTATTTAATTATTTTTAATTTGGGTTTGTTGTAAAGCCGGCTGGAAACACACAGGGCCCCACATTAAGAAAAAAATAGAGAGAGAGGGAAAATGGGTAGCTTTATTTTTACTTAGAACACATTAGATGTTGGCAATCTGGAACTCGACTAGCAATTCTAGTAGAGTTCCGCCCTTCTTCTGAAGCAGGCTGAGTAAGTGGTGTGACAGCAAAGGACATTTAGTATGATTCTCGCAGGAGCGTGAGAAGTGACTCCTTTCCCCTGCTTGATCTTCCTCACACCAGTGACTTTAGAGCTGGAGATAATGAACAGGACTGTATGCGTGCTGTGTATCCTCTCTACAAAGCTTTCTCACCTCTCTCCTATGGCCTTTTCAAACAAAAGAAGACTTCCTCTGCTTACATAATCACCAAAGTTGTGTTTCACTTTGCTTCCAGTGCAAACTGGAAAAGTGCAGTAACATTTGACCTAACACTATTTTGTGAGACAATCATTTCCTCTTCCTCAGAACCTTCATTCATTATTCCTCCAGAATAAACTGAAACTTTGCCTAGTTGCTTTGTAGCCACATTCTAGGCTATTAAAAGATTTAAATAATTTAGAAAGTTCAAGTCATTCAAGAACTTTAATTCCTCCGTTTCCTCTTCTGTGCTGGTTGTGTTTTACACCCTGTTCGAGAGATCAGAGTCTGCCTGAGGGTCCCGGATGTAGAAGTTTGATTGACTGCACACGTGTGAGGGACACGCATACATCACGGGGGACACCGTGAGGAAGGGCACCCTGCGAGACACACTTCTGAGAGAGTGCTTGGCTCAGGCCCACCTATACAGAGCTCAGTTCCTAAAAATAGGTGCTCAGTTGCATCCTTGAGACTCACCACTAAAATAAATTCAGCCGTCCCATCTACTTGCTGAATAGACCTGTCCGTGGAGCTGGCCTCCACTACACCGATTGCTTCAGGGGACTGGGAAACTTGCTGTACAGGAAACAAGGGAGGCAGCTACTCAATGAAGAAGTGCAGAGATATATGACATTTCCGTGAACTTGAGGTTAAACCTATTCCAAAAGGTATGTGCAGTACTGTCATACATGTGTGCTTCCCAGGCTGTGAAATGCTTTTGCTCATCAGTGAAGATCCATGAGGGCCATAGGCCAAATCATAATAGTTATAAAAGAAAATATTTTATTGGATTTTGTAAAAATGATGATATTCTTCATTGCTTTGCATGATAAAATTTAAGTCTTCATATATGAAACTGCAAAAAAGCATTTATCATACATGATATTGAAGAATAACGAGCCCAATTTAATACACAGGCATGGGTTAAAATTATACAACTAACCACTAAAGGAAAACTGGAAGAAATCAGTTTGTCTCTCCAGGGCATAAATTGAATGAATACGTTAGGAATCATAAAAGGTATTTCTTGAAATTTGGTGAGAGAAAAAGGGTGAAATATTTTCAACTGTTGCAGCTTGCTCAAAGAAATGTAGGCAAATGATTCTTTTGCAGCTTTAGTTTGAGTCTGTAGCCCTCACTCTAACCATGGGCTCATCTCCCCTGGGAGTTTTACCAGAGTAAGGATTAAAGAATCAGGTTCTTACATGTTTTGCAGAATTAAGAAAGGCACTGCCAGTTGGGTCTGCCAGCCCTAATTATAGTAACTACAAACTTAAGTAGAGAAGACTGAGATTGTACTTGGAAGGTCCGATGCCCTACACACTGTTTCAAATGGAGTTTTTTTCAGTCTTCGATTGCCTGTGAACACTTTAATTTGGTCCTGTCGAGCCTTAAGTGTTTAGTTGTAAAGAGACTGAATGATTTGGGAAAGACATTAAAACAGAATTTCCTACAACACCAACTAAAAGCAAGGACACCTTAAGATTACATAATACAGGGTTTAAATTTAGCCAGCTGCTTCTGAACTAAAAGATATTTTATTTTTACCAGAGCTCTATTTGGTCACTGACAAGCTCTAGATTTTTTGAATTATTTTTTAAAATTTTATGCACATGGTACAAAAGGACGAGTAAAATATTTACCTCAACTACATTCAGCACCATGAATTTTAATATGAAAGAGCATCTATTTAGGGCTTTAGAAGAGATTTCTGGCAAGTGGCTAAAAACTTAGAGCAGAAATTAGAAAGTCCTGAATTTTATGCTTAAATATTTCTCTGCTCCTCTGCTTCTCTGCTTACTGTGAATATTTTACCTTCTTGCTACCACCACATAAACTAACAACTAGATCCATTTGTAAAAGTCAGCATTTCAGATATCTGCTAGATGGCAAAGTGCCAGCTGTTTGGGCAAAATGTAGTCAGCACTTTGGACAGAATGATTCTGTCTTCATCTAGTTTGGGGCATCTTTAAGGTACAGCTTCTCCCAACCACCTGAAAAATGAACAGACATTCTTTAATGATCACACAGGGCTTTACTTCAGAACATGTTGCTGAGGAAAGGTCAGCCCCAGCTTTATGGCCGCTGCGATCACAGAGGAAAGGAGTGCTGCCTTTCTGGGCCTGCTGTGGGATAAAAAGTCCACAAAGTTCATGGATAATTTATTGATGTTTACAGAGATAACAACCCGCCTTGCAGCCTGTGTCAGCTTTCTGTCTCGCTTCCACTTGCCACCTTTGAAACACTTCTGCACACCAGCATTCTCTTGATAAGGCCAGTTGGAGAGCTCAGAGTCATGCCTAGAGTTAGTAATTTATAAAGTAGGGGAGCCACTTAATAAATTCCTGGCAATGTAATTGCAACACTTTTGATTGACCAGTCTGTGGGAGACAGAGCTTAATTGACAGTAAGTACCCTTTTTATTTGCTTTCCACCCCATCTTTTGGGAGTATTCAGCTTACACCTTCAAATTTAATTAGACTATAATTTATTTGTTTCCTCTTCTGCAACATTCCTTCAACCAAACCACAGTCTCACCCCTTCAGGGGCGGTAATTCCAGCCTTGTCTTATTCAGGAATGGCACTGTTAGAAGTCGGTTATTCCATAAAGGCTCAGGGTCTTTATACAACTGTGTCTCTTTCCTGACATTAGCTCTGACATCAAATGCTGTATCTTTTCCAGAAACAGGTAATTCTGCCGCTTTCCTTCTCTCCTCCGTCTGCCACCCCTGGAGGGTTTTAGTTAACTTTCGGACATCTCACGTTGTTTTTTGTTGCTGTTGCTATCAACACAGACCCAGAAACTCAGCAAAATCTCTCATTTGGAGATACTGATAGGGGAACCCAGCTGATAGCCCGTCTCCCTGTCTCAGGGTAGAATGCAGGACTGAAGTTCTCATCTGCCCATCTCTGTTTATCTTTCTTCCACCTGGCCTCCGTTCCGAACCCACCCTCCAGCTCTTCCTGCCTCCCCACCTGGTGTCACGAGCCGCAGTTAGAATATATGACACCACCCCTCCCCCCGGAAACCGCTAGTGATTCTGCACCAGAAACTGCAGGGAAGGACCAAGTATTTGTTTTATAATAATCTTTTTTAAAAAACCTATAAATACAGAATTAAATTTTTCACACTGTTTTCTTTTTTTTATTTATTTTTATTTTTTTATTTTTTTATTTTATTTTAGAAACATAAAAGTACAAAAACATATTGACAAACAGACACCAATTATCATAAAAAATAGTACAATCACAACTAATCTATAGACAAGGTGATATGGTCTCAACAGTGGTTATTGCTTTATCCATTGATATCTTCGAATTGTAAATGTATGAACCCATATACAGACATGCAAATTTAGTCAGAC
>PVLD010015546.1:0-48148 GCA_004027595.1 Dinomys branickii | reverse complement strand
GGATGAAAACAGCCAAGTTCACCAGGAAAGCCAGCATGACGAGCTCCTCCAAAACAACCAACAGCTTCCACCAGCTCCAACAGCCTTTCTCTGCTCCCAACAGCCTCAACTTTTCCTTCTCCAGTTCTGCCTCTTATGCTGCTGGCAACAATCCCCAATCTCCCACACCCAGCACCAGGCTTACTCAGTTCAGCTGGGGTTATAAGTTGATCACCAGTTATCAATCCATACAGTTCTTTTCTGTTTCTTTCATCTAATTGGATTAATTTACCTTCATTCTTTAATAGAATTATCTCATTTTTCTCTTTTCCTTCTCATTTTCCCTTGCTTAATTTTTCAGATTTTACATTGTTTATTCTATTATTCCCCATCACCTCTATTGTTCCCCATTATATCTTTATAATATAACCATTAAGCTTTAGAAATCCTTACATATTTGGTTAACTTTATGGTATTACTCTTGATTGTTAGTGGAGGTATAATTGTTTCATTTAATAGATATTTATTGTATATCAATATTTGGTGTACCCTAGTGTTTATGCAATAGTTATAAATCTCTGTTCTATGGTTAAGAATAGTACATTATTAGTTTTTATGATATGTCAATAACCAGTTTGTTTTTGATGGTATTATTGTTGCTGATTTAGCTACTATTGCCAAGGTAGGGTAGTTACTATTACTAATGCATTTTCTCTGTTTGGCAATATCTGGAGTGCCTTTGTGTAACTGACAATCCTGCCATACACCCCAGACTACTGAATGCTGGGCCAGGTATACTATCTTCTACTCACAAATTAATGGGGTGATTTGATCTTGGGACAAGAGGCAAAGGCCTATAGATATTCATGCCCAGAGTGCATCACTGAAAAGCAGACACTATCAAGGAGTTGTTTATATCCATAACAAATTCTTTTTGACCCATAAATCTCAACATACACAATATCAATAGACAAGGAAACAGAATGCCTCCAGAAACTCCCAACTGTCCCAAAGCTAATCCATGAAGCCAACAGGGAGGAAATTGAAAGCCACTCAGTTGAATTATTTAAACCGATAGGAGAGAAAATAAAAGATAAAGTACTCAGCAAGCTCAAAGAAGATACACCAAAAATAAACAGATAATGGACTTAATACAAAATCATTCAATGAGTTTATAGACGACACTAATAAAATGCTAGCTGAGCTAAACAAAATGATACAAACATGAATGATCAGTTTAGCAAAGAATTAGTCCATGAAAAGGGACTCAGTAGAAGTCCAGAAGATTAAAAATTCTATTGACAATAGGCAACAGAAGTAGCCAATGTGAAGACTTGAGTGTTGCAAGTAGAAGACATTGCTAATGTTAGAGATCAATTACTCAACGATACCTTAAAAACAAGAGAATGTGAAAAATTGATCCAAGAGCTGCTAGATGACACAAAGACTAATCTATGATTAACAAGAGTTAGTAAAAAATTAAAAGACACAACAAATGGCATTTCAGAACTTGTTTACAGAGCTGGAGGTGGTGGTAGATGCACTTGGAAGACTGAGGCAGGAGGATTATCATGAGTTCAAGGCCAGCCTAGGCTACATAGTAAGTTAAAGTCCAGCCTGAACTACATAGTGAAACTCTGTCTCAAAAACAAGCAAAACAATAAAATAAAAACTTATTTACCGAAATAATACCAGAAAATGTTACAAATATGGGAAAAATTTCAATTTATATCTAGGTGTGGTGATGCACATTTGTAATTATAGAACTTGGGAGGTTGAGGCAAGAGCACCACCACAAATTAAAGGAAAACCTGGGCTCCGCAGTGAGTTCAAGGCCATGCTGAACTATATAGCAAGGCCCTGACTCAAAAAACAAAGAGTTTTACATATAGATAAGGAAGGCATACAGAATCTCAAATAACCGTAAATAGAAAAGAATCACTCCATGACATATCATAGTCAAAATGCTGGAAGTGCAACAGAAGGACAGAATCTTAAAAGCTGTTAGATAAAAAAAAATAAAAATTGCATATGGAGGTAAACCCATTAGAATTTTGTTTTGTTTTGTTTTACATCTTAAAACTCTTAGAAGGTCTATTATCCTTCAACTAGCTCAGTGTAGTTCAAAATAGAAAATTATTATAGTTAGAACAGTTACTCTAAATCTACATAGGTAATTCCTATAGCAATATTTTGCTCAGAACATATTTTCATTTCAAATATATGTACAGTTTCTCACAAAGTCAGAATATAACATACATTCTGTACAGAAATTGCAGTGTTTAAGTATCAACATTCAGTGAAACCAACATTAAAAATATTAGGTTCCTTTTGAATACAGATCATTTAAGTAAATGAGATATAATTTCCAATTTGTGTTAAAAGTGAAAAAATGTCCTTCCTGGGTATTTTTCCCAGAAGTTCTGAAAACATCATATCACAGTGATATATGTGCACCCATGTTCATAGCAGCACAATTTGTAATTGCTAAATTGTGGAAGCAACCCAAATGTCCATCTACTGAGGATTGGATAAAAAAAATTGTGGTACTTTTATATAATGGAATATTACTCAGCTGTAAAGAAAGATAAACTGGAGGCTTTTATAGTTAAATGGTCACAACTAGAGACCATACTCATAAGTGAAATAAATCAGACCTGCATGTGTAAGCAATGTATTGCCTCACTAGTGTAAGAATCTGAAAGAGTGAATAAAAACTAGGAGATATGACAGACATTGTGAAATGAAAGGAAAATGCTCAAAAGTAAAGGGCAATTAGGGTGTGGGAAAAGAGAAGGGAAAAAAGGGGAAATTATGTATGTATGTATATACAGGATAGCTAACAGTGGTACTACTGTCTTCTGTTGTTTTACTGAAAGGAACAGTTAATGATTACTTATTTGATCAATATTGCATGTCTCTGTTTTCCTGAGAAACTACTTTGAAGATTTCAGTACATAGTACAACAACCATTGTTAATTTCCTGCCACTTTGTCTGTAACTCTGAATTGTTTGT
The DNA here is from genome assembly GCA_004027595.1 of Dinomys branickii. NCBI lineage: Eukaryota > Metazoa > Chordata > Mammalia > Rodentia > Dinomyidae > Dinomys > Dinomys branickii. The sequence continues at coordinate 45,153 of PVLD010015546.1, read as the reverse complement.
ATTGCTCTTACGCTATTTTGTAAATGGATGTGTTTGGTGGTTTTTTTTGTTTTTTTTTTTTTTTTTTTTTTTTTTTTTTTTTTTTGGTGGTACTGGGCATTGAACTCAGGACCTTGCGCTTGCCAGGCAGGCACTTATTCCACTGAGCTATATCCCCAGCCCCCTTGTTTGTTAATGTTTTCCTTTTTGTATTTTTAAAATAAATGTTTTAAAAAGTGAAAAAATAACTTTTTATATGAAATCTTAACCAAAATCAACCAGTCAAATGCAAAATTACCATATTATGACACAAACTCCATTCACAATACATTTATCAAATATATCAACGCAGGTATAATTACAGTTGAGAAACAGGTTCCTTCAGCTAGGGGGTAATGAAAATAAAATCTTATCATGGATCAGATATCAATTTTCACTTCAATGATGATAACACTTTATTAAAATTTTTTTCTTCCACTGAGGATATACATTGGGGTTTTTAATGCTGGGGAAAATGTAGTGGCTGTTTTAAAAATCCATTTTTATACAGTTATGTATTGATTAGATATTAAATGAACCTTCATTTTCTTTTTTGAAGACAGTCAAATCTTCTTTTAAATCAAACACTGACTTACCAATTTATCCTTGACAAGTGATCCTCAGAAAAATAAATGAATCTGCGAACTTTACAAACATGAATGTGTGTACATATACCTACTGAGGGGTTATGTCCTTTCATCTGACCCATGCTTCTGATTTAAAGTGTAACTAGGTTCTTTCAATAAAGAGCATTAATTTTATATCAAATTATCTTTGATACACTGTTCTCACTCTACTTTTATTTTTAGTTATTTCTGTAAATACTCAAACAAAAATCTCCAACTTGAAACCAACTTACATTGGCAGTCTGAGGCTTATTTCAACAACTTTTAAGATATTTTGTTAAAATGTAAAACCTCAAATTACAAACAAAAAATTACAATTTACAGTATATAGCTAATTTATTTTTTTTAATTCTGAATTGTTTATATGCAAATCATCAAGTGTTATTTTTCAAATTAAAATTCCCATATAGCCTAAAAGAGGATATATGGTCTTGCCCGCATTTACACATTTTACTTTTTTATGCTGGTACTTCAACGATGTCATTGAGTAGAATCCTATAGCCTCTCTCTGATACGTCATCTTGCGCCTTTTGGAAGTGCACGACCTCTTTTAATTTTTCAAGCTGTCGCTCTTGTCTTCTGCATCGCTGCTAGGCAGTCTTGAGCTTTTTCCTGAGTTTTTCAACTTGCTGTTCGAGCTGATGAATCCTTTTCCTCTGGTGCATTGTGTCTTCCACAGTATAGTTGTGGTTTTCACTGAAAACTGACAGATTATCCGGGATCTGAAGAGGAGGCATCAGTAATCCAATCACAGCGTCAACCTGGGAAATAGGAGGTGTCAAAGGAGGTGGGAGAAGCCCAGAACTTCTTTCTTGTCATGTGGCTCAGTACAAAGAAATATGGTAGGTACAGTGTTCTCTTTCAGTAGCTTGTTGTGCATTCCCTCTTAAAGCAGTCTGGAGAGAAGTGCTCTGAACAAATGCTGCTGTACTTGGTGGCTTAAAGTTTTTTCTTCTGACAGCTGCTTCCCATTGTTTACAAAGACTAAACCCATTAGAATTACACTAGACTTCTCAACACAAACGTTAAAGTTCAGGAGAACTTGGAGTGAAGTTTTTCAAGCCCTAGAGGAAAATTACTTCCACCTCAGACAAAAAAAGTATTTTCAGGACAAAGTGCAGTTTAAGAAATTTGTAACCACCAAAGCATCACTTTTCAAAATTCTCAAGGTTATATCCTAGAAAGACCCAATAAAACTAACAATGCAAAACATCTAATAAAATGAATATACCTGTCTGGATGAGCAATTTATCAGAAGGAGAAAAGGAGAATCAGCAACAGCAAAATAATGCAATTACAGGAATAAGTCAGTATCTTTCAGTAATAAGTCTCAATATGAATGATCTGAATTTCCCAATGAAAGGGCTCAGATTGGCAAAAAGGATCAAGAAGCAGAATCTAATGGTATGGTGTATACAAGAAACATTTACTCAAAAACAGAAATTCATAAGCTAAAAATCAAATAGCAAACAATATTCTATGCAGCAGGAACACAAAAACAAGCAAGAATGGCTATCCTGGTTTCAGACACAGTGGACTTCAAGCCAAAACTGATCAGAAAAATGTCACTACATACTAGTTAAGGGAACAATTCAACAAGAAAAGACAACATACATGCACTGAACACCAGCACACCCAACTTCATAAAACAAACTCCACTAGACAAAAAAGATCAGGTAAACATCAACACATCTATAGTGGAAAACTCAATATTCCACTATCACAAATAGAAAGATCAACTAGACAAAATATCAATAAAGAAATGCCACAGTTGAACCAAGCCTTTGAATAAATGGATTTAATGCTTAGCTAAAGAGTGTTCCACCCAGTAACAATAGAATACACATCCTTCTCAGCAGCTTATGGAACTTTCTTGAAAATAAACCATACAGTAGCCCATAAAGCATGCTAAAGTAAATGCAAAAGAATCATACTTATCAAATACAGATTATCAAGTTATAGCACAATAAAACTAGAAATTGCAAAATAAACTACAGAAATCATACAAACACATGAAAATTAAACAATATACTTTTGAATAATCAGTAGGTCACAGAAGAAATCAAGGAAAAAATTAGAAAGTTTCTAGAATCAAATGATAATGCCAATACAACATATCAGAACAATGAGAGCAGTCCTAAGAAGAAAGCTTATAGCTGGGAAATAGACAAACACTTAGCCAATTTTACCAAAAAAAGTTTTAAAAAGATCCAAATCAGTACAATTATAAACGAAAAAGGTAAAATCACAATGGGTACCACTAAAATCCAGAAGATTTTTAGCAACTATTTCAAAAGCATATATTCCAATAAGTTGGAGAATTCAGAAGAAATGGGTAGATTCCTAGATACATATGAATTACCAAAACTGAACCAACCAGGTATAAAAACCCTGAGTAATCCAATAACAGGTGATGAAATTGAAGCAGTGCTAAGAAAAAAATATACCAACAAAGAAAAGTATCTGCTGGTGAATCCATCACCAGTGGATTGTACTACAACATCAGGACATATCTATTCTGAGTACTCTTCAAACTCGAATTAAATTGAAAGGAAAAGAATACTCTCAAAGTTATTCATGAAAACTGGCATTACCCTGATTCTAAAACTAGACAAAAACCCAACCAAGTGTCAGGCCTGGAGGTGCATGGCTGTAATCCCAGCACTCAAGAGGCCAAGGCAGGAGGATCACTGTGAGTTTGAGGCCACCCTGGCCTACATAAGAAAGTTTAAAGCCAGCCTAGGCTACATAGTGAGACCCTGTCTCAAACAAACAAACAAAACAAAACACCCAGCCCCCCCAAAAGAAAAGGAAATAGAGGCTAACCTTTTTAATAAGCACAGATGTAAAAATCCGCAATAAAAACTGGCAACCAGAATCATCAAAAATACTCTATATCACGACCGAGTAGGCTCCATTCTAGGGATGCAAGAATGTTTCAACACATGGTAATCAATAAATATAATTCATTATATAAACAGAAGCAGGAACAAAAACCACATCATTTAAAAATAGTATAGGTAAAGCCACTGACAAAACCCAACATTCATTCATGATAAAACCCTGAAGACTCCATGTTTATTTGATGAAAGCCATTTATGACAAACCTACTGGCAACATCATACTAAATGGGGAAAAACTGAAAACTTTCCTTCTAAAATCAGAGACAAAAATGAGAAGGATATCCACTATCACCACTCCTGTTCTACATAGTACTTGAACTATTACCCAAAGTAATCAATCAGGCAAGATAAAAATAAAAGGGATATGTATAGGAAAAGAGGAAGTCAAATTATTATTTGCAGGTGACCATGATCCTTTACATAGAAGCCAAAAACATTCCACCAAAAGACTTCCATAATTAATAACTAAATTTGGTAAAGTAGGAGGATATAAAATCAACACACAAAAATCAATAATGTTCCTATACACCAATAATAAACTGATCAAGAACAAAATTAGGTAAACAGTGCCATTCACAATAGCATCAAGAAAAATTAAATATTTAGGAATTTACTAATACAGAAAATGAAAAACCTCTACAATGAAAACTATACTACACTGAAAACCAATCAAAGAAGATATGAGAAAAATAGAAAAATACTATCTGTTCCTAGATAGACAGAAACAATATTTTCAAAATGGCCATGCTTCCACATCTGATATATAAATTTAATCAAACCAGTGAAAATACCAAAAAATCCTTGACAGAACTAGAGAAAACAACCCTCAAATTCATATGGAACCACAAGAGCCCCAGAATAGCAAATGCAACCTTAGGTAACAAGAATGAAGCAGAAGGCATCAAAATCCTGGACTTCAAGGTATATTACAAAGATACAGTAATAAAAACAGCATGCCACTGGCACAAAAATAGACATGTGGATCAATAAAACAGAATAGAGTATTGAGTTCAATAACCCTTAGTTATTGCAGGTTAATCAGGCCCACAATCTCCCAAGTGGACAGCAAAGGCTTAAATAAATAAGTCAGTTGAAATGATTTCAAGGCTCCATGCTCCACGCTCTCTTACAACATTCAATATTCTGTAGATTTAGACAAAGACTTCTCTGGGCAGCCCGTATTTATTTGGTTTTCAAAGGGAGAGGATACTCAACAAAATGTGAAAATCTGAGCAGGACATTGGGAGAATTTTCCCAAGTAGCAAATTATGTCAATCAGGAGAACTACCTCATCTTTAGGTTGGTATTTACTGTAGGAGTGTAGAGCCTGAAGCTTCAGTCTCCTTGTAGTTAAATGGAGGTTTGAGCCAGATGTTCTCAGCTGTGGCCTTATCTTGTACCTTGAGGTGTCACAGGTTTGAAGGCCAATACAGGCCTCAGTGGTGACCAGTGACTCACAGAGGTTTACTTACTATAAGTCCACTGCCTATCCCCAGACAAGGTGCCTAAGCTTCAGACAATTCACAGGTAAACATGGAAAGCCAATTGGTTAATATCAAATCCTGCCCAGAGCCACTTTTTAGTGGTCTCCAACAATAGAAGATGCAGAAACAACCCAGGCACATTCAGCTATCTGATCTTTGACAGAGGGTCCAAAAACATATGCTGAAAGAGTGATAGCCTTTGTGAAGATCCTATCCATAGTGACAGCAACCAAAACAAGATTGTGAAGTAGACTGGACATAAGCAGCACACTTTGATTGTCACTGTGTCCTGTCACCCCTAGAGGTTCCCAAGTTGCAGGAAAACAAGTTGCAGGAAAACAAGTCCAGGGTTCCTTTGGATTCTGCATGATGGTGAGTTGTATAATTATTTCACTGTACATTAAAATGTAATAATAATAGAAATAAAGTATAACTGTTATGTGCTTAAGTCATCCTGAAACCATGTCCTTCCCTTGCTCTCTGGAAAGACTGTCTTGTGTGAAACCAGTTCCTATACTGAAAATGTTGGGAATTGCTCTTATGGAATATAACTATCGTAAACAAGGAGAATCAACTATATGTCCGTGTGTAGTTTCTTTTCACCAGTCCAGTGACTATGTCCTAGTCTTGTGCTTTCAGCCCAAAAAAGGCCAGTAGCTTGCACTTTAGTCTCCAGGAACACTCATTTTTCGAGCTCTAAGCTACATAAGAGGTTTGACTACCCTACTGAAAAGACCATGTGGATAGACCCTGAGTTCAAGTGGCTAGGAAGAGGATCCTATCTGACTGCAGCCTTCCAGCCAACCCTGCCGAGGTGCATGGCATATAAGTGAAGTTTACCCAAACCTTGCAGCCTTGCCCAGATTTTCAACAAATACCAACCCCAGTCAAACCAGCCAACCCTTTCTGTACCCACAAATGTGAGATATAATCAAATAGTTCCTGTTTAAATCCAAGGAACTTTATTTGTACAGAACAATCAACAAATAATGGGGGCACATGTTGAATATGATGGTTATCCAGGGAAAAATTGTGTGATTTTTGGAACAAACTTCTAATATTTCTGCAAGATAAAAGAAAATCAGTTTAGGGAATTCTGCTTCTGAGACAGTGGCATGAGGAGCACCATGGACATTGTCTTCAGAGAAACAAACACAACTGTTGAAAACAACTAAAAACATTTGAATGTCTCCGAAAATTGTTTCAAGGCCATACAGCAAATAAAAATTCATTTATTCAGGAAAATCTACAGAAACCCAGTAAGAACAAGAATCCATGGAACTTGAGCCCTGAGCCCTCACCACCTTCCATCTCAGCTTGGCAGAAGCTCTCCTCTAGGCAAACACAGCAAAGAAGACAGGGCTTCCTCTCCCCTCAGGTCTGGTCAAGGGAGGATATCTCACCAGGAGAGAAGGGCATCTTACATCCTACAACTCCCAGTCAAAATGCTACATTCATGGTGAGTGGATATACAAAGATGTCAGAGGCTACTTTCTTCTACTGAGCCACACTAGTAGGAATTGAAATGTACATCTAAGAAAGCATCACCTAATCCAAGATCACAAAGATTTATGTTCTATATGTTTCTTCTAAAAGGTTTTAGTTTTTACATGAAGTCTGTGATTTCTTTTGTAGTAATTTGTGCAAATGACATCAAACTTCATTCTTTTGCATGCAGATATACAGTTGTCCCAGCATCATTTATTGAAAAAACTTTTCCTATTCAATAATCTTGGCACAGTTGCCAAAAATCCATTGACAGAGTCAGGCATGGTAGTGCACACCTATAATCCCAGCACTCTGGGAGGTTAAGGCAGCAGGACTGGAAGTCTGAGCCCAGCCTGAACAACTTAGTAACACTATGTTTCACAACAAAATAAATGAACCAAAAATAAGTGAAAAGGGTTTGGGATACCAGTGTTCCATGGCTTCAATCCTCATTACTACTCACACAAAAATTGAATGTAAGTGTAATGTTTATTTCCAGTACTAGTGTACACTTGCTTGATTAGAACAGTACAGTTTTGAAGTAAATTTTAAATCCGAAATTGTTAGCCCAGTTTGAATGTTCTTTTGAAAAAACAGTTTATTTATTTATTTATTTATTTTGGGATTTTTTTTTTTTTGACACAAGGTCTTCCACGTAGTCCTGGCTGGCCTGGAACTCACAACAATCCCCCTTGCTCAGCCTCCCAAGTGCTGGGACTACAGGGCTGTGCCACCACACCTAGCTAAAAAGATATTTCGGAAAACATTGTTCATGAACAAAATTCCAACTTCTTGGAACTTCTATATGAATTTTAAGATCAGTTTATTTTGCAATGAGCTAGCTAGATTTTGATAGTGTATTAACTCTTTAGCTCAATTTGGGGGATATTGTCATCTTAACAATATTAAAGTCTCCAATCCATGAACAAAGTATCTTTTCATTTATTTTGATGTGTGATTTGTTTCAATAATATATTGCTATATTTAGAGTGCACATTTTGAACTATCTTTGCTGAATTTATTCCTAAGTATTTTCTTTTTAAGACTATTGTCAATGAAATTGTTTTCTTAAATTCACTTTCATATTGTCGATTGCAAGTATACAAAAATAGGTTTGGTTATTGTACATCGATCTTGTGTCCTGGAACCTTGCTGAAGTTGTTTATTACTTCTAATAATTTTCTGGTGGGTTTATTAAGATTTTCTACATACATGGTCATATTATCCTACATACATGATCATGACTTTATAACATACCCATTCTATGATATTACCAACAAAGAATGAACTAATACTGCATATACACCTAAAAGTTGGATTGCTGTATGTATGTAAAAATGCTCTGGCCAGAACTTCAAATGTAATTTGAGCTTTTTAAAGACAAGAATTGGACTTCCAGAAAGATGGTGACCAGGTAAGCAGCAGAGAAAGATCCTCCCAGAGGATCACTACCCAGACACTGGAATATAGCAACATGAGAAAGGCAGGAAGGAGAGAAATGCGTACCCTGAATCCAGGAAGGATCTGAAATGAGAATTGAAGCCCTCAGAAAGAGCAAACAAGACCTCTCCTGGAGGAAAGGCTTGGAGGACCGCCATGGCGCAGTTGGAGGAAGAGGAGGCAGAGAAGGAGGGAGTCACCACTCCAGATACACCCTCAGCCTGCTCCCTTATTCTGGCACTCACAGCTTCACCTTCAGAGGCCCATGCTCATGGGAGCCTCCTGACTCGGCCAGGAGAGAGCAGAGTTCTAAGAGCTGGTCCAGGACCTGAGAGGAGAAAGCGCAGCCCGGAAAAGAGGCATCGGCAGTTGGGAGTTGTTGTCGAACCCAGTGTGAGAATGAGAAGTTACAACAGCCACTCAAACAGAATCCCCACTCTGCAGCAAACTTTTTAATCAGCACCTGGAGGCAAGGTGGAGCAACCAGTACATAGCCCACTACACCCAGCTCTATGCCTGCCCTGAGGCTGTGGCCTCCTACCTCTCCACTGTGTGAGCAACTACCAGCAAAGAGCAGCAGAAAGCAGCAGCAGCGACCCTAGGGCCACAGCAATTCCCAGGGATCCAGCCAAGGAACAAACGGGAACTGGAACACAACAGTAAGAGAGAGCTGCAGACAGAGGTGGGCTGCTCAGCCCCACACCCTTCTCACTCCAACACCAAGCAGGAAGCACGAGCTGAGTTACTGGGCTTCAGCTTCCACCCTGAACTCCCTCCCTGAGCACCTTGAGTCTTGGTGACCCAAGCACTCAACATGTGTCCCTGACAGCAACAGGCTGAGTCCATGGGCTTCAGGACTCACCCTAAACTACTAATATGAGCACCAAGAAGGTCTCCATACTGCTTACATATACGAACCTTGTATGAACCCATAGTGACAAATTACACAAAAAGCAGCAGTCTGGGAGTCTGAGAGACAACAATATACTCTACACAGCAGCCCCAAGAAAATCCTCCAATTCTCTTCTAAAACTAGTAACTAAACTTAGTACACACCCTGGTCTACCACAGTGCACACAGGTGGGGGAGACCTCACGCCACTTGTGCTCAGCATCATAAGTGTGCCCAATGCCTAGCTGCAAGTGGAGGGGAGCAACAACACTGGAGAGTGAGAGGTGGGAAGAGGCAAAGACCTGGAACTAGGGTGCAGACCTGGTTCTCTAGCTGGATGGGGACAGCCTCCAAAGAGTCATAGGTGGCCTGCAGGGAGACACTAGTGGCCTATAAGCAGATCCTGGGCACCTTGACAGGGAGCTCAGTAGCCTGAGGTGGGAAGGGGCTCCCTCCAGGCTACATGAGAACCCTGAAGACCTGGACCAGGCCTCTGGGAGCGTAGGGACAGGGCCGAGCCCAGCAGTCTGCGGGGTGACCCCATGGACTCGACTGGGCCCTGGCAGCACAGCGATGGGGCAGAGCCTGGCAGTCTGCCTGGGGACCCTGAGGACTCGAATGGGCCTCTGGACACACTGTATCGAGGCAAAGCCTGGTGGTTCACTGGGTAACCCTGCCAACTTGACTGGGCTGATGGCCTTGAGGGCTTGTCAATGGAGGTTTGACGATAGTGAACCTGGTTCCCTGCCTATCTACTGTCTTTGAGCATGGGTGCTTTTCCACCTCCTGCCATAGCAATTTGTGTACATCCATATTTGTTATAGCATAATTTGATGCAGCCATGTCTCTTCCCAGTGTGAGAGCCCGAGGGAATAAATAAACCCAAAAGTACAGTTATTATCAGAGGGAAGATGACTAATTGGGTGGTAGAACAATGGAAACGAGGGTGGAGAAAACTGATTAATCAAACAAGCCATCATCTGTATAACCGAGTAACAAATGGGAAGACAACATTATGTAATACAGCATCCTGTGTTAATTCTCTACTATATTCTCTATAATTTGGTATTTCCTTTATTGTTTTTGTGTTAACTAATGTGAAGATAATGTTATGTAATACAGCATCCAGTGGTAATTCCCTACTATCTTCTCTATAATTTTGTATTTCCTGTATTATTTTTGTGTTCTTCTGGTTTATATGTCTCCATTCTTTTGTCTTTAAAATAAAAAAAAAGACAAGAATTAGTCAGACATGCTCAGTTTTATAATCTCTTTGGTATTTTTAATGACCCTACTTTTCCTTTCTAATTTAAAGGTCTTATATTTCTTTTTCTTTCCTCATTGTTCTGACTACAACTTCTAATATTAATTAAATAGAATGAAACTGGGCATCCTTACCTTGTTCTTAATGTCAAGGGAAAAGGTTTCAGTCCTTTATGATTGGTTATGATGTTAACTGAAGATTTTTCAAATATAGTTTTTACTATGTTGAAGACGTTTTCTTCTATTTCTAGTTTTTAACATTGTGGTAAAATATACATAAAATAAGATTTATCACTGTAGCCATTTCCAAGTGTGCAGATCTGCGTAAACGTCTCTGCTGTCCATCACTAGATACTGAAATTGTATGCATTAAATACTCTTCACCCTTTCTCCACTCTCCAGGCTCTGGTAACAGCTATTACACTTTCTGTCCCATGTATTGTTTTCTTGTTGTCTTCTGTGGGGAGCATCCTGGGGACCCAGCCCGTGGCCTCATGTGTGCTGGGCAATCATTCTACAATTTAGCAATACGTTGACCCTCTCTCCATGAATTTGACTGCCGAAGGTACTTCATGTAAGTGGAATCACACAATATTTGTCCTTTTACATCTGGCTTATTTCATTGAGCATAAATGACTTTAGGAGGAGTAGGGATATAGCTTAGTGGCACAAATGCCTGCCTGGAAAGTGTAAGGTCCTGAGTTCGATTCCTGACACCCAAAAAATGTCTTGAAGATTGATTCATATTGTAATATGTGCTGGAATTTCCATCCTTTTTATGACTGAGTAATATTACAATGTATGCATATACATTATATTTTGTTTATCCAAGGTTGTTTCTATTTTTTGGCTATTGTGAATAATATTGGAATGAACAATGGCATACAAGGTGATTAAAATATACAGTGTTTAAATTTTTAAAATGCAGTACATTAAAAGACATAATGCTGCAGCAAACAGAAACACTGGAATGACACCCAGGACTTGGAGGCAGATTTATTTAATGTTGGAAGGCACTGAAAAGGAATCAATTATACTTCAAAATGTCAGGGAGGCTCAGGGAAGGAGGTTTTTATGAGGTTTCAAAGAGGAAGTACAGAGGTAGAGTATTGGCTATATTTGCTGGGTTCTTACAATATGTATCATAGTGACCAGCCATTTCTAGGAGGCAGTAGTAACAGGAACCATAACAGGAACTGTTACCTGAGCAACGAACGGACTGGCTGTGGAGCATTTTCTGCTACATTTCCCCCCTCTTTTAGTTTCCAGGCAAATCTTTGCTGGGCATATTACATGTCATCTTTTGAGATAAGGTCCAAGTAAAAGCAGTAACATTTGCACTGTCAGTGGTTCTAGGACAAGCCCTATCCAACATCCCATTGACTGAAAATTTTCCCATCAGGAGTTTGTGGTTTGTTTCTCTTATTGTAAGGTTTTCCCCTAAATTGACTCTGGCAATGTAATGAAGGGGTTAATCTGATCTAGGAGAGTGTCCAGTGTATCTTGAATGTTCATCAAATATTGGAGCTATGGCAAAAACCACAACCAGCAGTGGACAGGGAGCAAAAACCAAGTTAGGCAATACAATATATACAACATAAAGTGTTTATCCTAGTGGAGTGGGATAAACAGCCTGAACAGGCACAAAAATCAAGGGGGATAAGGCATTGTGGTATGGCGCAATCTTGTGAACTTTGTCCTCAGGGTTCAGCCACGTGTGAGCTGGTCAGCATCTGGAGTGACCAGAGCAGGGCTCTGAGTGCATTCTCTCTCTCTCTCTCTCTCTCTCTCTCTCTCTCTCTCTCTCTCTCTCTCTCTCTCTCTTTTGAGTGCACTGTCTCTTTAGAATGAGCTTTAGAGGAGTTTTCTGGTCCAAGTAAACTCTCCAGCATTCATTTGGATGGGCTCTTTCAACTCTAGAATGATGGATCTAAAGCTGGATTTCTGAAAATTATAGAGGTAGTGAAGATGCACTAGATTATATGTGTGTGCAGGAGTGTCTACAGGTCCTTTAGCTAAACTGGTTACAAACGCTCCTGTAGGGTTATGTTTTATTTCTTTAACTCACTACTAGATTCTTTTGAGCACAGGTTTGGCATTGTTGGCAGACAGCAGTAGAAAGCAGTAGCAGTTTATTGTGCTGATCACCTCTGTGGGAGAACCTCAGTTTCAATAACTTTGTCTGAGGTGACCCTGTCATATCTAGCCTGTTGGGCTCCATTCTTAACAGAGCTACTTTGGATGTACTCAGTATCTGTCAGGGGTTCATTTTTAAGTCTGGTTGGCTCAAGAATGGTTTATTAGTCAATGCCAGGCAGTTATATCTGGTGGGCCTAGCTCAGTAGGCAGGCATGTGGAAGGACTGAGTGGTCCTCAGTTACTCAGTTATGCAGTATAGCATGTGGAACCTGGGAAGTTAGGTATAGGCCTAAATTACACTTGTTAGTTTCCTTGATCAGAAGGACAGTGGCTGGAGAACCGAGCATGCAGGTAAAGGGGAGGCAGCCAAGTATTTGCACAGATAGGCCACTGGGCGATGGCAGGGGCTGATAATCTAAGCATCTTTGAAGCCACATGTCATCATTTAGCAAAAAACAAGTTGAATTACAGTTACATCTGGAATTTCTAGGCCTTTTCCCAAGATACCTTGTAGCTAGTTTCTGTCAGATTTTGCAGCACAGCTTTTGCGTCTTTCCAGTAGGCAGCTTGAGTGTTATTAATCAGAAGTGCAGTGATCTGGGAAACTAGCAAGGTAAACAAGTTTTTTAACTTCTGGGAGGTTGAGTCCAGGTCAGTTAATCTTTTAGATTCAGAACCGGGGGTCTTTTCATTTAAAGCAAAGAGGGGCTGGCTGACAGGAGTCAACCAAAGACAGGAGAGGGCGTTCTTTAGATCTAGCAGGCTATGGGTGGCAGAAGATTGCCTGGCTGGTGCACTAGCAGGCTGTGGGTAGCAGACTGAGGCAAATGTATATGGAGGGCAATTGTGGTGTCACTGACAGCTTGGAGATCCTGAACTGGCATTTCAGGCAAGAGAGGTGTATTTCAGCAGTTTGACAGTCAGTAAACATTTTGTGATTTTTGAAGCCTCTGGATGTATAATTGCATTTTTTCTCAGGGGACCATGACAGCAAGCAGAATGGGACAGAGAAACAGACTATCTTGGAATGGCCAAATCTGTTGTAAGAGGCTCCCTGAAAATAGTGGGAGAATTCTTAACCCCTTGTGGTAATTGAATCTAAGTGAGTTGCATCTTGTCTTAGGATTTTCCCAGTTGAAGGAGTTTATGGGAGCAAGTCACAAGCAGAGGAAGGGATCTTTTAAATCTAGACATGTAAAATGATGGCACATGGAGGTAACAGTCCAAAAAGTGTGTAATGGGTTGGGAACTGCAGAGTGCAAGATGATGTCTGTGTTATTGTCCTGCACTGGTTGGTAATCCCCAGTGGAAATTTTTACGAGGAGGAAAGGAGTGTTGCAGGACAGTTGACAGTCAATCAGGATCCTGAACTGCTTTAGGTGGCTGAGGTATGGATGGATGCCTGTGTTTCCTGTAACATAGAATATTGTCAATGGAAGTTGCATAGTCCAATCACTATGGGAGCACGGTTGGTGGTCATGCCCAGACGTGTTTCTTTGGCTTATACCTCTGGGAGGAGAGTTTTCAAAATTTCAGGATTGCGGTTATCTGTCTCAGGCTGATACAGGCATCATCTTCTTCTCAGGGAAAGTGCAGGGTTCAATGAGAGGGAGGTTGACTGACTTGGTGACAAGAATTCATGTTTGGTGAGATATCCTTCCAGGCTGCAAGTTTGTGCCTGGCAGAAGGGGTAAGAGGCAAGGGTCCCAGTTGCTCTTGTGATGGTAACTTTTTTTTCTGAAAGAGGGGACTTTTGAAGACAGAGAGTCCTGTTCCCTTATTCTTTTAATGTCCATAGACCTGATAACTCACATATTGGTAAAGGCTTTGTCAGGCTTCTGGGTAACAGTGGCAACTGTTATTTTGATATATTGATGGGCTTTCATCCCCCTCTTTGATGTCTTTGAGAAGTGCTTGATTGATTTTATGCTTCTAGGTGGGGTGACCTTTGGGAAAGGCCATGGCAACTCATATATCAGGGCTGACAGTCTAATTTTTCCTCAGTCAAAATGTGGGAATGCTTTTGTGTTAAACAGAAGCAGAAGGGATTGCTGACAGTCATCCTGGGTGGGCATTATATAATATACCATCTGACCAGGATAAGCATGAAGCAGAAGGTTTGGGGAGAGGTCCTCTGAGGCTGAATGCAGGTATGCATTAGCTAGATCTGGTTTAATTGGCTGGAAATAGATGAGTCAGGAGCAGGGAGTTAAGCTGTTAGCAGCCACTGCAATGGCCCGTAAGGGTGATTTATCTACCAAGATGGAATTCTCAGGTCTTCTTTGGGCTCAGGGAGCAGCAGTTTCAAGGAGTCTTGGAGCAGCTTGGTTTAATTTTTAATTCTGTAATCATCAGAAAAGCCCCTTTTCATGCAGTCAGGGACTGTGGGTTTTGACTGATTAGTTCCTATCTCTGACTTCCTATGTATATGTTGTATATTTTGAATGGTAGTTTAAAAGAAAAAGGGTGGGTGCCCCTCAGAAAGAGAGACCATTTAGATGCCCACCTGGCCATGCCATGGAACCCCAGGTGAGGGCCCAGTCAGCCACCATGACCCATGTGTCCCAGTCTTTGTGCACAGACAGAGCAGCCCATTGCTTATGCTGTCCATTCCACCCACTCACATATTCATTAAACAGGCACTCAGAGTTAAACATTTCAATCCTCTTTCCTCAAGAATGGTTCTGACTATCGAGAGTTGATCAAGCCCTCCTTCTGTTTGAGCTGAGCAGGACTGACATACTGACTAACTGGGATACCCCTGGGGAATCTTACCAGAATTAGGCAGGCAGGCAGGCAGGCAGGCAGGCAGGCAGGCAGGCAGACTGTGTTCTCCTCCCTTTTGGGTCTGATATGAGTCATTCAAATGTGGAGCTAAGAATCCTCCAGACCTCCAAAGGGACTCTAAAAGATATGCCTAAAGGGCACACCTTCCCATTAGGACCTGTAGAGGTCCCTGCTCCATCCATAAGATCCATGACTGGTGACTCAGGAGGTCAACCCAGTCGATCTTCCCAGCCAATGCTCGAGGGGCAGTGGCAAACAGAAACACTGAAATGACACCCAGGATTTGGTTGCAGATTTATTTAATGCTGGACAGGTACTGATAAGGAATCAGTTGTCCTTCAAAAATGTCAGACCCCAAAGGCTCAGGGAGAAAGGTTTTTATGGGATTGCAAAGGGGAAGTACAGAAGTGGAGTACTTGGCTGTCTTTGATTGGTTCTTACAATATGTCTCACAGTGAATAGCCATTTCTAAGAGACAGTAGTAACAGGAACTGTAGCAGGAACTATTACCTGGGCAACTAACAGACCGGCTGTGGGCATTTTCTGTTATATTAATGCATTAACAGTGGCATTATGAATGTCCTCAGAATACACCCTCTTTTATTTTTTTTTTTTTGAATACACCCTCTTGCTTCAAACACCTGACCCTATCATTCTTGCCACTTTCTGAAGCAGTTCTGGAAGTATCTTTATGACATGAAGGGAGGAGAGTTTTCAAAATTTCAGGATTGCAGTTACCTATCTCAGGCTGATACAGGCATCATCTTCTTCTCAGGGAAAGTGCAAACTCTTCTGTGAGTATCTTTATGACATGAAGTCAAAACTACAGTGAAAGCTACTGCCAATGGAAAGGCAGCCTCAGAAAAATATTACAGTGTGTCCTCATCCACCTTATTCAGGGGATCTGACATTAAGACACTTCTTCTGGGTTTTCCACAAAGTCAAAATGACCATTAAAGGTAAATGTTTTGAATCAATTTAGAACATCGAGGCAACCATTACAGTACAAATAAAGATAATCTTATAAAACATCTTAGTCCTAGATTTCAGTTGTTTTGTGTTCATTATCATTTGAACTCAGCTTTTCTCCATCCAAAGCTGATCTTGGAGTTCATCCCCATTGTGAAGTAGTAAGAAGGTGAACAGTTAATCTGACATTAATGATTAGAGATGGACCTTTTGAGAGGTGCATAGAATAAGATAAAGTCATTAAGCTGCAACCCAGTGTGATGGCTGGGTCTACACATTCCCTGAAGCCTCATGCTATCATAAGTAGTGCTTTTTCAGAGGTGTGTGATTGACTCGTGCAGCAGTGCTAGGATTAAGGGTGCTAGGATTATGGGCATGTGATTACTAAACCAGTCCACTGATTGGTTTGGCACCTGCTCTAAGCTGCATATCCTAGAGAGAATATAAAAGGGGCAGAAAGAAGCTACTATTGTCATTTGTTGCTTGATTCTGCTATCTTCTGCCTGCCATGAACTGTTTCTCCTCTGCAATGCCCCTCTTCCATGCCACCCAGCCTTGGAGCCAGCAGACTATGGACTGAAACTTCTACAAACTGTGAGCCAAATAAACCTGTTCTTCTTTAACTTTAGGTGTTGGGCATTTCGTCTCAGCAATGAGAAAGAGTAACTAAAAGAGAATTTTGTTGTCTCTCCATAGGCTCATGGAGTCATAGATGGGCCTTTTCAGAGGTGGCTGGATCTAGAGTATGTGATCTTCCCTGCCTAGCCCACTGAGACCCACATGCCAACCTCCCTTAGGAACATACTCACAGACACACCCCAAATACTGTTTCACCAGGTTTCTATGTACTTTTTAACTCAGTCAAGTTGTTATCTAAAATTAACCATCACAAAGGTCATTACCAGGTATGCTTCCTTGATGGTGGGCCAGTCAAGAGCCAAAGTAGACCTTTTTCTTTACAGCATACCCATTTCGTGGTATTACCAACAGAGAAGTGGGGTAATATAGCACATATACCTAGCAGATGGATTGCTGCATTACAAAGTACTTTTACATTTAATCTTTCGATGAGCCTCTTTGCTGCTTTGCACAGCAGCCGTCCATCTCACATCCCCACCAATGGTGGGCTGAGCCTCTTCACTGCTTTGTGTAGCAGCCATCCATCTCACATCCCCACCAACGTGGACCTGGGCTCTTGTTTCTCCACATCCAGGCTGACCCTTCTTTTCTGTTGTTCAGTTTTAATCATGAAAGTGTGTTTAATTTTGTCAAATGCCTTTTTCTGCATCAAACAAAATGGTAATGTGGATTCTCCTTCATTCTATTACTATAGTATGTTACACTGATTGATTTTAGTTTGTTGAAATACCTCTGCATCCCAGGAATAAATCTGACTTAGTCATGGTGTATAATCCTTTCAATGTGTTGTTGAATATGGTTTGCTAGTATTTTGTAGAGGGTTTTTGGATCTTCATATTTTAGTGCAAGGAGGAAATGCAGCATATTTTCCCCTGGTAGTTAGAACTGAGAGTAAAAATTTGGGTTAAAACCTTGTAAAAACAGATTTTTACATATTGTCATGTTATGGTCCATATTTTGACAATAATTATTAATGAAAAAGGCAGTGAGCTTGACACTCCACATCTGTGACAGGTTATGACTAAATATTTTACAAGTGTGACAGAATGTCTTGAATCTTTTCTCTCAAAAGAAAATGCATGCTTAGGAAAAACATGGATCTAGAATTAATTTCTTTCACTGAAAGATAACTTAATATTTAACTATTACTTTATGGGATAAATTGTTAAAACTGGCTAGTATGATGATTGTGTATGAATTTTATAAATATATCATCAACCTATTTTGAATAAAAGTTAAGAATGAATATCCTGAATTTACTACAATTTCTTTAAATCTGTTCTTCCATTCCATTAACATACCTCTGTGCATCAGTTTTTATTACCATGAGAGCACAGACATAGACATAGTTTAGCCATAAAATTTGTGTGGAAAATAGTGCAGTCTGGTTTAATAATCAAGCAAGGAATGTCACGTATCACACTAAAAGCAGTAATTCTTTTTATATATATGATTGATTCAGAGTGTGTTCGCACATATTTAACATAGCTTTTCTTTGTTACAATTATAGAACCAGAAGTTATGAGCAGAATAGCCAGTTTCTGTAATAAATGCTGATTGGTAAATTTTCCCTGAGCAAAGGTTATAGTTTTAAAATCGTTTTTTTTCTGTTATGTTCTGATTGCTTGGTGAAATTTCATGTCTGTCTGTTATCTGCTGCTTAGTCTGCTTGTGCTGACCACATCAAAGCAGGCCATCTATTTGGGTAAAAAGGAAAAAAGCTGGCTCCTAGGAGATGAAGGAGCCTATTTGCCTCAAATCACTGTCTCTTCTCCTCTTTCCCGTGAAAAACACCCATGCTTCAGCCTCCTGGGCCGGCATCTGCATGTTCTGTCACTTCTATAAAGCAGAAGGCTGGTGGGGGAGTGGGAGGCTTTTGCTCAGCAGGAGGAAGTTTGGAGTTTTATTTTTCAGTGCCCGTTACATGCTGATTTTAACATTTTAAGACAAATTTAATGTTGATGTTTGTTTAATTTTCCAGTAATTTATTTTTATTTTATTTAGTATTAGAGATGTTTTGGGGGAAAAAAACCATTCCCTTATACTAGACAGTAACATTGCTCTACATTAGCAGTGTCTCTGACGGCAGACATGTCCTACTCAATGTACCTGACAGTAGACCTTAGGCAATTATCTATTTTCATTTTTACTAGTCTATACGTAAAAATTGCATGCATTTTGGGGAACTGGTATATATACATAGGGTATCTTAAAGACAATTATTTATATAATAAATGAACGAACTTTCAACCCTTGCCGCTGGATTAGGGCTTTCATCAGTGTCTCGTATAACTGCTCAGGGCTAACATTTATTGAAACCTGTTAAACCCCAGGACCACTGCTAATCCTTTTCAGAGCTCTCCATTTTCCTTTTGGCTCCCCTCCCCTCAGAGGACATGCCCGACACCACGGCCCGCCCCACATGTACATTAATTGGTTAGACTAGACGCTCGTCACTGCTGATCCCGCCCAAGCCCTGCCCCCAGCAGGAGGGAGTAAGAAAAGAACTGTGGGACTGGCGCGGGCTGTGAGCTCAGGCCGGCCCCCGCCGGCTCGGGGACGGGGCAGGGGCGGGGCAGGGGCGGGGCAGGGGCGGGGCCCGGGGCTCCGGCCCGGGGCCCAAGAAGGGAATGTTAGCCACACCAGCGAAGAAGGTGAAGATGGCCATCAACTCCAACTCCTGCCCGCGGACAGGGGCTGCGGGCAGTCCGGGCCGCACCCCGCCTGCCTTGGCCACTTTGTCCCGGGCGGAGGTGCGGGTGGCCGCCCCAGACCGGAGGAAGGGCCGCATGTAATAACGTTGATTTCAGCAAATTGGTAATCTTAGTATGCTTTTTAATGATGTAACTTACTCATCTGTTCTAAATTTTTAATGGAACTTTGAGGAAACTTAGTTGGCTTTAAAGTGCTATTTTTCTTCAGTATATGTGATGCTGAAGCGATCATTAAAGTCCCATTTTTCTTGGTGCCTCTTTCTTAGAAATTGCTGTATATTTTTCTCCATTTAAAAAAAAAAAATGAATTTGACCTTCATCTATCTTATGTCCTGGAATATGGTTTTCAGATTTGTACTGCTTTTCAAAAAATATTTACATTAAAAATGTATTGCAGTAAAAAACACATTGCATTAGTCCCCATCAAAATCCCCCCCCTCACTTTGAACACAGTTCCACTCTCTGAAGCACCTGTGGAGTCCTTTAGGTGTGCTGTCCTGGCTACTTCCATGCTTTTCCATGAGAAGTTTTTTCCTTTGACATTGAATTCCAAGACTTAGCTATTATAAATTGTGCTGCTATAAACATGGGCATGTATATATTACTGTGATATGTTGCTTTTAATTCTTTGGGGAGGATATCTAGAAGGGGAACAGCTCGAGGTTTAGATTTTGAGGAATCTCCATAAGGATTTCCATATAGTGGTTGTACCAGTTTACAGTCCAGTCCCACCAGCAAAGGTTTTCTTTTTCCCCATAGCCTCAGCAGCATTTGTTATTGGTTGGTTCCTTGATGATAACCATTCTTTTAGAAGTGAAAATTTGAATTTCTCTAATGCATATTTTTAATTTATTTGTTGTTTGTACTTCATCTGAGAAGTGTCCATTCAGATGATCATTTTTGGATGGGGTCTTTCAGTTTGGGGGATTGGATTATCTTGAGTTCTTTATATAGTCTAGATAGTAGTCCTCTATCTGAGAAATGGATGGTATTTTTTTTCCATCCTGTGGGTTGTCTCTTCACTTTGTTGGTGGTTTGTTTTGCTGTGCAAAGCTTTCTAATGTGATGTGATCCCAGTTACTGATTCTTTGTAGTATTTCCCATGTGATTGGGGTTTTGTTGATAAAGTCTGCCTACACCTATATCTTTAAGAGTTGTACATATTCCATCTTCCAGCAGATTGCTTCTGTTTTTATGTTTAGAACTTGATCCATTTTAATTTTAGTTTAGTCCATGGTGAGCAATACAGGTCTAGGCTGTCTTCTGCATGTGAATAGCCAGTTTTTCCAGCACCATTTGTTGAAGAGGCTCTTTCTTCCAGTGAAGGTGTTTGGCTCTTTTGTCAAAGATAAGGTAACCAAGTGTTCTTGGAGTTGTCTTTGCATCTTCTGTTGTGCTGCATTGCTCCTCAGGTCCGTTTCTTTGCCAGTACCATGCTGTTTTTTTGTTTTGTTTTGTTTTGTTTTGTTTTGTTTTATCATGGTAGCTTTGTAATATGACTTCAAATCAGGAATTGTGATGTCCCCTGCCTTGCCCTTGTTCCCTAGAATTGGTTTAGCTATTCTGGTCTCTTCTGGTTTCAAGAGAATTTTAGGATTGTTTTCTCTAGTTTTGTGAGGTATGCTATTGGTATTTTGATTGCAGTTGCATTAAATCTGTATAACAGTTTCAGATGTATGGTCATTATCACTATATTGGTTCTGCTTATCCAAGAACAGGGGCTGTCTTTCCATTTTCTGATATCCTCTTCAATTTCCATTTTCAGAGTACTGTATTTTTCAAGGTAAAGGACTTTCACTGCCTTTGTTGGACTGATTCCTCAGTATTTCATTTTTTTCTGATGGTATCATGAAAGGTGTTGCTTTCCTACTTTGTCAGTGAGTTTGTTATTCATGTTCAGGAATGCCATTAATTTTTGAGTGTTGACTTTGTATCCAGCTACACTACTGGTTGTTAAATCTAGAAGTCTTTTGGTAGAATTTTTGGGGTCTTCTGTATAGACTATCTTCTCATCTACAAATAATGATAATTTAACTTGTTTCTTTCTTTTTTTATTCCTCTTATTTCTTTCTCTTGTCTAATTGCTCCAGCTAATGCTTCCAGAACTATATTGAATAGAAGTGGTGATAGTGGACATCCTTTTATTGTTACTGATTATAGAGTGACAGCTTTCAGTTTTTGACCATTTAGTATGATGTTGGCTGTTGGTTTGTCATAGATGGCTTTTATCAGATTTTCTGTATGGTTTTAATTGTGAATGGTTGTTGGACTTTGTTAAATGCTTTTTCTTTATCTATTGAGTTGATTATGTGGTTTTTCCTTGATTCTGTTAATGTGGTATATTACATTTATTGATTTGCATATGTTGAACCATCCCTGCACCCCCAGATGAATTCTTCTTGGTCATGGTGTATAATCTTCTTGATGGTTTGCTGCATTCTGTTTGCCAGTATCTTATTAAGGATTTTTGTGGTTTTGTTCATTAAAGAGTTAGGCCTGTAGTTTTCCTTTTTGGTTGGATCCTTCTCTGGTTTTGGTATCAGGGTAATGCTTGCTTCCAGGAATGAATCTGGGAGTATTGCTTCCCTTTCAATTTCATTAGAGTTTGAGGAGTGGCAATAGGTCTTCTCTAAATTTCTTGTAAAATTGAGCAGTGAATCCAACAAATCTGGGCTTTTCTTTGTTGGTATTTTTAAATTACATCCTCAATTTCATTAGCTGATATTGGATTATTTGGAATGTTCATATTTTCTTGATTTAGTTTGGTAATTCATATGTGTCTAGGAATTTGTCCATTTCTTCTGTTTTCCATCTTTTTAGAAAATAGGTTCTCGGGGCTGGGGATATAGCTCAGTGGAATAAGCGCTTGCCTAGCAAGTGCAGGGTCCTGAGTTCGATCCCCAGTACCACAAAAAAAAAAAAAAAAATAGGTTCTCTAAGTGTTGATGATTTTTGGATTTGTACAAGAGTCATTGTGATTTCATCCTTTTTATTGCTGATTTCATGGGTTTGAGTCTTTTGTTTCATTTTTTGATAAGGTTGGCTTATGGTTTATCAATTTTATATAGTCTTTCAGAGAACCAACTCTGATTCATTGATTCTTTGTGTTGTTTTCTTCGTCTCAATTGCACTAATTTCTGCTGCAATTTTATAATTTTCTCCTTCTTATGAGGTTTGGGCTTCACATCTTCTTTTTCTAAAAATTTTACATTCAATATTAGGCTGTTTATTTGAGCTTGCTCCATTTTCTTTTTGGGAGAGTTCACACTGCTGTAAATTTTCCACATAGGACTGCTTTCATTGTGTCCCATAAGTTCTGGCATATGGTATCAGCATTATCATTTATTTGTAGACTGTTTAACTTCTTTTTTAATTTCACCTGTG
Organism: Dinomys branickii; assembly: GCA_004027595.1. Classification (NCBI taxonomy): domain Eukaryota; kingdom Metazoa; phylum Chordata; class Mammalia; order Rodentia; family Dinomyidae; genus Dinomys; species Dinomys branickii. Next base: position 22,408 of record PVLD010015546.1, on the reverse strand, counting down.
GCCCACTGGTTGTTCAGAAGTGTGTTATTTGATTTTACATGTATTTATGGAATTTTTGTGATTTCTTTTGCCATTAATTTCCAATTTCATTGCACTGTTTCTGATAGCATGCATGGGATAATTTCAATTCCTTTGCATTTATCTAAGCATGTTCTATGAGCTAGTATGCGGTGTGCTTTGGAGAATGTTCCATGCACAACTGAGAAGAATGTGTATTCTGCTATTGTGGGATGGAACGCTTTGTAGACATCTACTAAGTCTGTATGTTCACAGGTTTGGTTCAGTTCTGATATTTCTTTGTTGAGTTTTTTGTCTAGTTGATCTCTATTTGTGACAGTGAGATATTGAGGTTCCCCATTACAACTATGTTAGTGCTTATTTGATTTTTCTTATGTTCATAAGTATTTGTTTTATGTAGTTGGGTGCACTGGTATTTGGTGCATATGTATTTATGATTATTATCTCTTCCTCTTTAAATTTTCCCTTAATAAGCATGTAGTGACCTTGCTTGTCTGCTTTGATCAGTCTTGGCTTGAAATCCACTTTGTCTACAAATAGAATACCTTCTCCTGCCTTTGTTTTTTTTTTCTGGTTTCTTCACATATGAAGTATTGTTTGCTATCTTTTGAATTAAGTGTATCTCTTATATATAACATATTTTTGGATCTTGTTTCTTGATGCATTCTACCAATCTTTTTCCTTTTATTGGGGGAATTGAGACCATTAACACTGATGATTATATATATATACATATGACAAGGAAAGGTATATATATATATATATACCTTTCCTTGTCATATTACTTTCCAGTTCTTGGTTCCCTGTCTCTCCCCTCTGTTCAATTGCTTGCTTTGCCTGGTGGATTCTTTTATTTGTCTTCTTGGATTTGTAGTCTTCATTATCTCATTCTATAATATCTTCTAGAAAATTTTGGAGAACTGGTTTGTTGGTCATGAATTTCTTCAGTTTTCATCATGGAAGTATGTTATTTTTCCATTGATTTTGAAAGATAGTTTTGCAGCGTACATCAATATGGGTGAGAGGATGTTTTCTTCTGCAGCTTTAAATAGTTCAATCCAAGCTCTCCTTGACTTACAGGTTTGTGTTGAAAACTCTGCTGTGATTCTAATGGGCTTTCCTTTGTAGGTGATTTGTTTCTTTTCTCTAACAGTTTTCAATATTCTATTTTTGTGCTGAATTTCTGAAATCTTGATTATTACATGCCTAGGTGTAAATTTATTTTTGTCATGGCTGACTGGAGTTATATATGCCTCACTTTAACTGTATGTCAATTTTTTTTCCATGCTTGGGAATTTTTCTTCCTTCTGTGAACAGGTTTTTTATGTTGTTTGTACTGTCTCCCCCTTTGTCACTGACAATGATCAATCCTTGTGTTCTTTGCATCATCTTGCAGGTGTTGGACTGGTTTTTCATGGTCCCTTGCCATTTGTCTTGGTTACTTTTCTCTCATTGCTGAGACAAAGTACCCAATGCCCAAAATTAAGGAAGGAAAGGTTTACTTAGCTCACAGTTTATGGAAATTTCAGTCCATACTCAGCTGGCTCCAAGGCAGAGTGGCATATGGCAGAGGGAAACAGTTCATGGTGGTAGAAAACAGCAAAAGCAGCACAAGCAAAAGGGAGGAGCAGCCGCAGAGGACAGGCCTCTTTCCCTCCCTTGCACCGTATGCAGACTACCTGCCTCAGGGTGGGTGTAGCCCTCACACCCATAATTCCAACATTGGACTATGAATCAATAATAAATTCTAAAAGCCCTCTGCATGACTGCCTGAGGCTTTGGGGGGATATCCAGACACAAACCATAACACCATTTTTAAGAAATCTTTCTTTTTAGGATCACTACCTGCAGACCTGTCTTCTATATTTGATATCCTGTCTTTACCTTGGTCCATTCTGCTGCATATGCTTTCAGTGGATTTTTTAATCTCCTGGATATCTGATTGACTCTGTTTCATGGTTTCCATTTCTTTCCTGTGTTGGGCATTCATGATTTCCATCTTAAGCTCTTCTATTTTTTTATCTGTGTCTACTCTAGATTCACTGAGAAATTCCTTTATTTTGATCATCATCTCTATTTTTTTTAACCTGAGATATTAGTTCTGATCTGATTTTCTCTGTAGCCTCACTTTTTTTCCTGTTGCTACCATTTCAGAAAATGCAGGTGGAGGATTTCTGATTTTCTCTATGTAGTTATCCCCTGGTCTTGTCCTGAATGGCATGGAGCTGGGGTTTCATTTTGATTCTCATCTTTCCATTTTCTATTTTTTTTAATTTTTAATTTGTTTTCTGTGTTGATATTTGTAAATTGCTTATGGTAGGTAGTTTTATTACTAGTATCAAGGCCTCCTTAGGAAATGTCTATTTCCCAGAGATGTCTTGTAGGTATAGCTGATTCACTTGGCCTTTGTGTCTGTCCCAAGATCCTACCTTCCCAATTTATTAGGGATGAGAAGTTGCCATCTGTTTGGCTCAGTACCCAGTCCCTTGGTACTGAACTATGGTGATGATTTCAACCCCAGACAATGACAGTGTTGTAATACATTGGAGAACAAATGATTATAACAGGTGGGATACCTGGCTAAATTAGTACAGTTAACTATAACAATAGCATCAAGCACAGCCTAGAAAGTAATGAACTGTGGTAACTACTAATTTGTTACCTTTAACCACATGAGCAAGATATATAGTTATATAGCAAATTGAAACATAAACCAGAAACTTACTGCTTTGAGTTCCTTCTTAGTAGAGTGATTCTACCCTGTGTATGTGGAGAGGAAAGTTAAGAGTGTTGGGGAAACATAAATATTTGCACAGAACTATAGTAGAACATGCTTGATGGAGAAATGATGGTCTCCCAAGCTTTGAGAAACTGGAGAAGAGGACAGGAGAGAAAGAATGAAGGAGAGAGCAAAAGAATATTGAAGCAATATAGAAAGACTAGTGATAATGTTTATAAAAAAATCAAGAAAGATAGTTGAGGAAAGGAAAAAAAAGATGAACAAAGCAAAACAAACAATAAAAGAAAAACACCTAAGCAACAGAAAAAGGAAAACAAAAGACAATAAAAAACTATCTTTCTGTGATGCCCTCAGTTCTGTGGTCGTGTCCAGGTCAGAGCCCAGGTCTGTGCTGGCTAATGCTGCCAAGTCTGCTATAAGATAAGCAATGGGTGTGGAGCTGATCTTGGCCTTTTGATGAAGGGGCCAGAGTCTCTAGCCAGCAACTTTCTGTATGTCCCTTGACAGCCTGCCCACTTCTTCTTACCGTTTGTCTCTGTGTTGCTTCCCCAGTTGCTGTGGTGCCCTCAGACAGAGACAGCCAAGGCTGCTCCCAGTCCCATGTCCAGTTGGCCCTTCCCAGCCCTTGTATAGCCTCCTCTGTTCATTCCCGTGTCTCTCTCCTCTTAAGCTACTGGGTGCAGGGCAGGGCAGTGCGGTTCCATGACTCACCGCCCTGATATCTCTTCTTTCACACTGTTTGGAGCAGGGCAGGGGGAGTGCTGACTTCCCCTCGTCCTGTGAGGCTTACTGCTGCTTAAATTTCAAGTTCATTTCTCATGCAGCTGGAGTAGTCAGGAGGGGTTGTGCTGGTCTATTCACTATCTTTACCAGTGCCACTGTGGCCCCTAACCTTGTTGTGTTAGAGGTTCCAGTTAGCTGCTATGGTACATGGCAGAAAGAAAAAATTGGTGGCCCATCAGAGAGGGAGCAGCTTCCTGGTCACTGACCCCTATGTATACTGATGAAATTTGTTACCAGGCTGCACAAGTCTTCTTTGGAGGAAGGCAAAGAGGCAAGGGGCAATATATCTTAAATTTATCCTGTGTGGCTTGAATTTGCCACTCTATTGCAGTTCATCAGTTTTTTGGAAACTTCCCAGAATGGTGGTTCCTGCTCCATTCCTAGCTGGAGTTTCTATAGGCAGCCCTGTGGGCTACTTCACTATTTTACAAAATCCTATACTTATGTTTTGTTTGAGCTGCAAGTCTCTTACTCCAGATTGATTTTGGCATCAGGATGTATGCTCCTCTTTATCTTCCAATTGCCTGAGTTTTTAGATGATTTGCTCTGAGTAAATCCCATGTGGCTCCTCCTCTATTCAGCTATGATAAATCCCCTGAGAATTCTATTTTTTAACTTAATGAGGGATTGCACTATTTTATATTCGCATCAACAATGTAAGAGTATTCTAATTTTTCCATGTTCTTACCGTTTTATCCTATTAAAAACATTGTAGGCACCCTCGTACATGTGAAGTGAGATGTGATTTTAACTTTATTTTCCTAGTAACAAAGTATGTGTATTAGTCACCTTTCCATCATTATGACAGGGTTTCTGAGAAAAAAGAAGATATGTTTATTTTTACTCACAAAAGTCCATGTTCACCTGACTCTGTTGCTTTAGGGCTTGTGGTAAAGGAGTATAGGGGACAGTAAATCAGCATATTACTTTAGAAAAAAATTAGTTTTAGTAAGAGCAATTTCCTAGTTAAAACTCTGCCCAGGAATATCTCCCTGAGATAAGGGGCGCCCAGGCCTAGGTGACCTCTCTGACCCTACCTGGGTAGTTTCTATCTCCTGGCCCTAGATAAACATTACAACCCTAAAGGAATGCATAAGTTATTAAAAAAAAAGACAAACAAAACATAATGGGGGAGACATCTATTATGGTTAGAGATGCAGCCTGCACCTGACCTGGGGTCCCACAGGAGAAAAAAGACCATATGGCCACCAGGGTCAGCGAATATCACATTCTAATCTATTACCATGAAAACCCAAAAATGTATATAAGGTAAAAACAAAGACAATTAAGTGCCCTCATTCTGGACCAGGATGAGCCCAAATAATAAACTCCCTTTGTCCTGAATAAGGTCTTTAATCTCCTGTGGAATTCATTCCAATTTTTGCCATAACAGGAGGAACATTGTGGTAAAGCAGGATGGTGGAAAATAGGTGCTCCTCTTGTGGCAGCCAGAAAGCACAGAGAGAGTAAGGGTTCGAGGAAAAGACAACTCTTCCACATTACACCTCTATAACTTTCTTCCTCCAAGGAGGCCTCACCTGAAGTCTGTTCATCAATGAATTCATTAAAGATGAGGTTAGCATCCTCTTTTTTTTTTATTTTAAAGACAAAAGAATGGAGACATATAAACCAGAATAACACAAAAACAATAAAGGAAATACAAAATTATAGAGAAGATAGTAGGGAATTAGCACTGGATATTGTATTACATAATGTTATCTTCATACTTGTTACTCAGTTATACAGATGATGGGAGGTTAGCACCCTCATGATTCAATCATATTCTAAAATTTGAACACATGTTTTGGGGGACATTTTTCTTTCAGACCATAACAGATGGTAACTACCTGTTCTTGTGGCTGTTTATATATCTTCCTTGGAGATATGCCTATTCAAGTCCATTGCCCATTTTTAATTGGGTTTTCTTTTTGTTGTCAAGTTGTAATAGCTTTATGTAGATATTAGACCTCATCAAATATATGATTTTGACATATGTATAGTGGTACATCAGTTTATGAACTTAACTCATCCCACAATTCTGGAAAATATAGCCGTATTGGGGTGAGGGTATAGCTCAGTGGCATAAGCACTTCCCTGGCAAGCCTGAGTTCATGAGTTTGACTACCAGTACACCAAAAAAAAAAAAAAAAGATTAAAAAGATATAGCCATGTTTGTGTTTGTGTGGGAAAGATGGCTACCATATTTGTCACCCAATGCAGAGTTCATGAACAAAAAAGAAAAAAAAACATTGCCAAATGCTTCTGTTGGTGAACCAAATTATTTGCAAACAAAATTAGCTATTTGTCCTAGCTAAATATATTTTCAGGCCCAAAGTTATAAAGTTTTGCAGCCTCTTCTTCATCTGAGATTTTTATAGTTTAGTTGTATTTATTTTGGCCTTTGATTACTTTTGAATCAATTTTAGTATACATAAGTATCAAGAGTTTGGTTTTATTGTTTTGTGTGTGGATATCCAGTTGCCTCAGTGCCATTTGTTGAAGATATTATTTTTTATCTTTGCACTGTTGACCATGGATATATTGGTTTATTTTTGGACAGTCATGTCTATTCTATTCCAGTTTTTCTATTCCATTCCATTCTATTCCACCTCTGTGTCTCTTTTTGGGCTGGTACCACAGTGTTTTAATACTGTAGCTTTGTAGCAACTTTTGAAGATGGGAAGTGAATCTTACAACTTTGTCCTTTCCTAAGATTGTTTTGGCTTTATAGGGTCCTTCACAATTCTGTATGAGTTGTAAGATCAGGCTTTTCTTTTTTGCAAAGAAAGGACATTGGGATTTTAATATGGACTGTATTGAATTTGTAGATTGATTTTTGGATTATTGGAATCATAATATTAACTATTTTAATTCATAAACATGGGTTGTCTTATTTAGATCTTTAAGGTTTCAACAATGTTTTGTAGATTTCAGTGTATATGTCTTGTATTTCCTTGGTTAATTTTATTTCTAAATGATTGCTACAGTTTATATCAAAAAGTTCTAAATCCTACAAGTCTCATGAGTTCAGAGGACAGGCTTTCCGGAGGAGATTTAATCCTGGAACACTAAGTTTATCAGTGGGCAAATCTATGGCTGAATCTCCAGCTGAATGTGCTGAGTAGGTGGTGGGCCGAGTTGGACAAAGCGGGTCCCTGGGGGGCCTGGCCTGCAATGGTGTGCACTTGTTCTGCCTCTTCCCTTCCCTTCCTGCTCTCTGCTTCCTGGCGCCAGGGCTCAAGCAGCTTTCCTCCGCTGCTCCCTCCCACATGCTGTTCAGCTGTGGAGCCAGCTGGCCAGGCACTGGATTGTTTTTGGGTTTTTTTGACACGAGGTTTTTTATAATTCTAGCTACCCTGTCAGAAGAGTAGTTGGCGAAGATATTCTTTCACCCGTTTTGTGCGCCCTCTCTGCACTGTATTGTTTGCTTTGTTGTGAAGAATCCTTTTCATTTGATCAGTCCCATTTGTTGATTCTTGCTGTTACTGTATTTCCTTTGCTGTTTACCTAGTCAGAAAGTTTTTTACTTGTGACTTCAAGGATTTCTCATTTTCTCTAGCCCTGAAACTGTTTTCTAAGATATGAAACAGAGGGTTGGAGGTGTCTAGCATGTGTGAAGCCCTGGGTTAAAATTCCCAACATTGCCAAAAAAACCTCCCAAAAGAGCAAAACAAACAAAACCTTAGAAAAGTGGTAAGCCAAAGAGTTGCACCTAGAATTTGATTATGCAACATGTGAGAATACCAGTGTCTTTAAATACCTGAGGTGTACCATTCATATTAAAAACTTATATTTATCCTATCCTTTTAATGTAAAAGTGTTGCAGGAATGTAGTACATGAGACAGGACTAAAAATTTTTAGTTTCTTTAAATATTCTCTAAGGAAGTAAATGTTGCTAGTGTTGGGGATAGGAAGGAATTTGAAGAAGGAGTTTGAATCAAAATTCAAGGCCATCCTGGGCAATTTTCACCCTGCCTCAAAATTAAAACTAAAAAGGGCTGGGATATAGCTCAGTGTCAGAGCACTCTAGTTTGATACTGTAGCATGCCCCAAACCACACACACACACACACACACACACACACACACACACACACAAAGTAATTGTAATTTAGAAACTTGTGGACCTAAAGTATGTAGGTAAGGAGATACAGGAATATAAGGGGGAGGGGCAAGGAGGAGGCATTATGCTCTACAAGGGATATTTGGCAATGTCTAGATATATTTTTGGTTATCACAATAGGGTGGAGGTGTCTACTGATGTCTGTTTAATCAGTAAAGGCCAGAAATGCTGGTAAACATCCTACTATGCTCAAGACAGTTCATCAGAACAAAGAATTATTAGCTCAAAACCTGCCAGATATGGTGGTACATACCTGTAATCCCAGGAATCGGGAGGCTGATGTAGGAGGAATGCTGCAAATTTAAGAATGTAAAGGCTAGCCTGAACTATATAGCAAGATTGTCTAAAAAACAAAAAACCAAACAACAACAACAACAAAAAAACAAAGTTGAGAGATACTGCCCCATAGTGTAATGCTTTTGGTTTCTTGCCACTGAGACAAACTACCCACTTTCAAGAGGAGAGGTTATTTTGACTTGCAGTTGATAGAGGTTTCCGTCATAGTCTGCTGGCTCCGAGACAGGTGGCACAGTGTAGGGGATGGCAGAGGAGAAGCTGCTCAAGGGCTCAGCATCCCAGAAGCAGAGCGTGGGGGAGGAGGAACCAGGAAGGCAGCTGCACCCTCTAGACCATGCCCACAGCAATGCTGTGCTGAGCCAACCCCCTTCTCCAGCATCAGGCAGCGCTCCACAACAATCCAGTCCTTTCCTGGAGCTGGCCCAGACAGCACTGGCCTCTGGGAGACATCTAGATAGAGACTACAATGCAAGGAGTTTCCCGTGTTACTCATGTCACTCAGAGCTTACCAAGTCTTTGGTTGAGTGAATTGTATTAAAGATTGTTAGTTTTCTAATATTTTTTAAAAATTGTGATAAGATATATATAACATAAAACTCACCATGTTTACTATTTTTAAGTACACAATTCAGTGTCATTAAGCACACTGGCAGTGTTGTACAGCCATCACTACTATTTCCAGAATTTTTCAGATCCCAGACAAAAATTGTATCTATTAAACACTAACTCCTTCCTTTCTATCCCCAACCCCTGGCAACTTCTGTCTCTATGCCTTTGCCAATAAATGTGGAGTCATGCGATGTTGTCCTTCCTGGGAATTTTTGTATGTACATTTTAGGTTTTACTTTAGGATTTTCTCCTGATTTTTTTAAATTATACAGCAAATTTCTCATTTGGAGAATGTTTAATTTAACTGCTTGGACACTTGACCAGATCTAGGTTGCCGTGACTCACACAAGCCAAACCAGACCATCTGATGTGAGAAGGGTTTTTATTATGGTGAAGGAGCAAGGAGCAGGGCTGCCCAGCAGACCATGGCAGCCCCAAACTGTGCAAAATGCAGGGGTTTTAAGGCTTTTTCTGGGGAGGGTGTTTCTGGGCTGGAACAGCCGTTGCGGCTGACTAGCAGAACATCTGGTCCCTGTCAAGCCAGAGAGGAGCGGGGTTGGCCTTTGTGGTCTGGCCTGTTTAGGGATGTGAAGGGGAGCTAGGTTGCGGCTGTTTTTTCTCTTGCAAAGGGTGGGGGAGCTTCAGAGTGACTGGGTGATGTATCATTAACATAGAACATTTTTATGAATTATATCTAATAGTGATTTTTTGTGCCTTTGTAATAAAAGGCTGAAATAAAATATTTGCAATTTTTATTTTAAAGCCACTGTTAACCTAGGAAACAAACTGAGGCAAACATTTTTTCTTATAGTTTATTTAGTTTTTCTTTGAAAATATAAAAATAATCTATATTTAAGAAATTGATTGATATATTGTCCCATAATAAATTTTACCAGTAAATAATATTTTGATTTCTTTTCTTCTTAAAATCTAGGAAATGCAGCATTAGAACAATTCATTAATAATTATGTTCAACACAAAATATATATTCTGTTGCAATTAACTCTTCGATTAATGTTATATACCTTATCCAACCCATTTTACAATTGCTTTTACAGGAAACTTTCATGAATGCATTTAGTGGAAGTAGTGATTGGCTTTTATTTTTTGTTTTGCTTTGCAAGATGATAATTACTTCAGCAGATGGAATATGTATGTTAAACACATTCACTAAGTAACAGAAATCAACATTTTTTAATTTTAAAGATAAAAGAATGAAAACACATTAACAAACACATATACATTTATAAAATAACACAAAAACAATACAAGCAATACAGAATTTCAGACAAGGTGATAGGAAATTAATAATAGGTGTTTGTATTACATATTGATATGTTCATATTGGTTACTCAGGTAAACAAATATAGTGATCAAACAATTAAACATTAACTGCTCCTTTCAAAAAAGCAATAGAAGTTAGTAGTACAACTATATTAGCTATACTGTGTATACAGATATACATAATTTTTCCCTTTCTTCTTTTCTCTTTTCCCTTATCCCAGTTGTTATTTACTTTTGAGCAGTTCCCTTAACTTTCACAATATCTATCATACATCCTAGTTTTTATCCACTCTTTCAGGTTCTTATACTAGTGAGACAATATGGTGTTTACACATGTAGTACTGATTTATTTCACTTAGGAGTATAGTCTCTAGTTGCGTCCATTTACCTATAAAAGCCTCGAGTTTGTCTTTCTTTATAGCTGACTAATATTCTATTATATAAAAATAACACAACTTTTTTAGCTATTCCTCAGTTGATGAGCATTTGGGTTGCTTCCATGATTTAGCTATTACAAATTGTGCTGCTATAAACATGGATGCACATATATCACTGTGATATGCTGTTTTCAGTTCTTTTGGGAAAATACCCAAGGGAAATGTCTGGAGTGAATGGGACCTCTAGTCCTAGTTTACTGAGGAATCTCCAAGCTGATTTCCACAGTGGTTGAATCAGTCTACGCTCCCACCAGCAGTGGAGAAGGGTTCCTTTTCTTCCACAGCCTCACCAACATCTCTTATTGGTTAATTTCTTAATGATAGCCATTCTTACTGCGGTGAGATGGAATTTTAGTATTGTTTTAATTTGCATTTCTTGAATGACTAATGATGTTGAACATTTTCTCATGTACTTATTTGCCATTTGTATTTCTTTATCAGAGAAATGTGTATTGATCTCAGATGCTCATTTTACATTGGGTCTTTGAATTGGGTGGGGCCGATGTTTTTCAATTCTTTATATGTTCTAGATAGAAGTCCTTTGTCTGAGGGACAGTTAGCTAAAAGTTTTTCCCAATTTGTGGGTTTTCTTTTTTTCTGCTGGTGATTTCTTTTGATGTGCAAAACCTTTTCAATAAGATGAGATCCCACTTGTTGATTCTTTGAAGTATTTCCTGTCCAGTTTGGTGTTTGTTCATGAGCTCTCTGCCTACCCCTATATCTTCAAGATTTTTACCTATTTTTTCTTCTAGTAGATTTAGTGTTTCTGTTTTAATATTGAGATCTGTGATCCATTTTGACTTAAGGTTGGTATATGGTGGTAGATATGGATCTATTTTCAGTCTTTGGCATGTAGCAAGCCAGTTTTTCCAGCATCATTTATTATAGATGCTATCTTTCTTCCAGTAAACTTGTTTGGCCCCTGTGTCAAAGATCAGGTGGCTGAGTGTTTTTGTGGTTGTGGCTGCTTCTTCCAGTCTGTTCCATTGATCCTCAGGTCTGTTTTTTAGCCAGTACCACGCTGATTTTATCACAGTAGCTTTGTAATATAATTTCAGGTCAGGGATTGTGATGCCACCTAGCTTGTCTTTGTTGCCCAGGATTGCTTTTGCTATTCTAGGTCTCTTCTGCATCCTGATGAATTTTAGGGATATTTTCTCTAGATCTGTGAGGTATGCTAATGGTAGTTTAATGGGAATTTCATTGAATCTGTACAACAATTTTGGGAGTATGGCCATTTTCACAATGTTGTCTCTTCCAATCCAGGAGCAAGGAATATCTTTGCATTTACTGAAATCCTCTTCAATCTCTTTTTCCAAGTACTGTAGTTTTCACTGTATAGATCTTTTACTTCTTTTGTTAGATTGATTCCTAAATATTTCAATATTTTAGGTGGGCCTGGTGGTGCACACTTGTAATCCCAGCACTCAGGAGGCTGAAGCAGGAGGATCCTTCTGAGTTCAAGACCAGCCTGGGCTACAAAGTGAGCTGAAGGCCATCCTGAACTGCATAGCGAGACCCTGTCTCAAAAAGATAAAACAAAACAAAAATTCAATTTTTTGAGTGCTATGATAAAAGGTATGGTTCCCTTAATTTCTTTCTCAGTGTATTTGTTGTTTGTGTATGGGCATGCTATTGATTTTTGACTGTTGTTTTTCTATCCAGCTACACTACCGAATTTGTTTATTAATTCTAGGAATCTTATGGTGGAATTTTTTAGAGTCTTCCATGTAGAGTATCATGTCGTCTGCAAGTAATTATAATTTCACTTCTTCCTTTCTTATCTTTATTCCTCTTATTTCTCTCCCTTGTATAATTGCTCTGGCTAATATTTCCAGAACTATGTTGAATAAGAGTGATGACAGTGGACATCCTTGTCTTGTTCTTGAATTTAAAGTGAAAGCCTTCAGCTTTTGTCCATATAGTATGATGTATATAGTACGATATATAATATGATGTATATGTAGTATAGTATGATGCTGGCTGTTGGTTTGTCATAGATGGGTTTGATCAGATTGAGGTAGATACCAGCTATTCCTATTTTCTCGTGGGTTTTTAACATGAATGAGTGTCAGACCTTGTCATAAGCTTTTTCTGCATCCATTGAGACGATCATGTGGTTTTTGTCTTTGGCTTTATTGATATGATGTATTATGTTTATTGATTATGTATTATGTTATTGCATATATTGAATCATCCCTCACTCCTGGAAAGAATCCCATTTGGTCATGGTGTATGATTTTCTTGATGATTTGCTGCATTCTACTTGCTAGTATTTTATTGAGTATCTTTGCATGTATGTTCATAAGAGAGATTGGTCTGTAGTTGTCTTTCCTGATTTTGGGGTCTTTCTCTGGTTTTGGTATCAGTATAATACTTGCCTCCAGAAATAAGTTAGCAAGAATTGCTTCCTTTTCAATTTCACTGAAGAGATTGAGGAGTATTGACATTAAATCTGTTCTGAATTTCTTTTAGAATTCCACTGTGAATCCATCAGACCCTGGGTTTCTCCTTGTTGGTACGTTTTTAATCACATTTTCAATCTCATTAATTGATATTGTGTTGTTCAGGGTTTTTATATCTTCTTCATTCAACTTTGGTAATTCGGACATATCTAGGAATCTGCCCATTTCTTCTGAGCTCTCTAGCCTATGGGAGCAAAAATTTTCAAAGTAGGTATTGATGATCTTTTGAATTTCTATAGGATCTGTAGTGATTTCATCCCTTATTGCATGCATTTGCATTTTTTCTTTTCTTTTTTTATAAGGTTGGCTAGGGGTTTATCAATTTTATTTATGCTTTCAAAGAACCAACTCTTTGATTCATTTTTTTCTGTACTGTTTTCTTCATCTCAATTGCATTAATTTCTGCCCTGATCTTTAAAATTTCCTCCTTTCTTTGGGCTTTGGACTTGACTTATTCTTTTTTTTCTAAAAGATGGGGTGCAACTTCAGGCTATTTATTTGTTCTCTTTTTGTTTTCCTTATACGTAAATTCACCACTGTAAATTTACCTCTGAGGACTGCTTTCATTGCATCCCACAGATTCTGGAAAGTTGTATTTACATTTTTGTTTGTTTGTAGGTATTTTCTAATTTTTTCTTTAGTTTCTTCTGTGATCCATTGGTTGTTCAGGAGGTTGTTATTTAATTTCCAAGTGTTTATGGAGGTTTTCATGGTTCCTATTTGTGTTGTTTCCAAGATTTAGTTATGACAAATTGCACTGTTATAAACATGGGTGCACATATATCACTGTGGTATGACATTTTTAATACTTCTGAAGGGGAATAACTGGGTTAAGTGGGACTTGCAATCCTAGTTTTGTGAGGAATCTCCACACTGATCTCTGCAGTGGTTTCACCAATCAACACTCGCGCCAGCAGTGGAGAAGCGTTCCTTTTTCCCCACAGGTTCTCCAGCATTTGTCATTGGTTGATTTCTTAATGATAGCCATTCTTTGTGGGGTGAGATGAAATGTCTGTGCTGTTTTAATTTGTATTTCTCAAATGACTAAAGATGTTGAACATTTTTCATATATTTATTTGCCATTAGTATGTCTCCATCAGAGAAGTATGTGTTCCTCTCAGATGCCCATTTTTGGACCAGGTCTTTGAATTTTGGGGGGCTGTTTTTTTAAAAATTCTTTATATGTTCTAGATAGGAGTCCTTTGTCTGAGGGTCAGTTGGATGAAGTTTTTTCTCAGTTTGTGGGTTTTCTTTTCTCTGTTGGTGATTTCTTTTGATGTGCAAAAACTTTTCAATAAGACGAGATCCCAGTTGTTGATTCTTTGAAGTATTTCCCATGCAGTTTGGTTTTTGTTGATGAACTCTTGGCCTACCTCTATTTCTTGGAGAATTTTACATACTTTCTCTTCCGTTAGATTTAGTATTTCTGTTTTGATATTTATATCTTTGATCTATTTTGACTTTAGTTTACTGCATGGAGATAGACATGGGTCTAGTTTTAGTCTTCGACATGTGGAAAGCCAGTTTTTCCAGCCCCATTTGTTAAAGAGGCTGTCTTTCTTCCAATGAACTTGTTTGGCCCCTTTGTCAAAAATAAGGTGGTTGAATGTGTTTGTAGCTGTCTGCATCTTGCAGTCTCTTCCATTGATCTTCAGGTCTGTTTTTGTGCCAGTACCATGCTGATTTTATCACAGTAGCTTTGCAGTATAATTTCAAATCAGGGATTGTGATGCCTCCTACCTTTCCTTTATTTCCCAGGATTGCTTTTGCTATTGTAGGCCTCTTCTGATTCCAGATGAATTTTAGGAATGTTTTCTCTAGATCTGTGAGGTATACTAATGGAATTTTCATTGGGATTGCATTGAATCTGTACAATTTTGGTAGTGTGGCCATTTTCACAATGTTGGTTCTTCCTATCCATGAGCAACGAATACCTTTCCATTTTCTGAAATCCTCTTTAATCTCTTTTTTCAGAGTACTGTAATTTTCACTGTATAAATCTTTTACTTCTTTTGTTAGATTGATTCCTAAGTATTTCATTTTTAGATGCTATTCTGAAAAGTGTGGTTTCACCAATTTCTCTCTCAGTCTGCTTTTTGTTTTTGTACAGGAATGCTATTGATTTTTAAGTGTTGACTTTGTATCCAACTATACTACTGAATTTGGTTATTAAATCTATAAGCCTTTTGGTGGAGTTTTTGTGGCATTCTATGTAGAGTATCATGTCATCTGCAAATAATGATACTTTCACTTCTTTTTTTATTCTTATTCCTTTTGTTTCCTCTCTCTTGCCTAATTGCTATGACTAATATTTCCAGAACTATATTGAATAAGAGTGGTAACAGTGGACATCCTTGTCTTTTTCCTGATTTTAAGGTTAAAACTTTCAGTTTTTGACCATTTAGAATGATGTTAGCTGTTGGTTTCTCATAGATGGCTTTTATCAGGTTGAGGTAAAGTCCGTCTATGCCAGTTTTCTGTAGGGTTTTTTTCATGAATGTATGTTGGACTTTATGAAATGTTTTTTCTGCATCTATTGAGATGATCATATGTTTTTTGTCTTTGGCTTTATTGATATGGTATATTATGTTTGTTGATTTGCATATATTGAACCATTCCTGCATTCCTGGAATGAATCCCACTTGGTCATGGCACATAATCTTCATGATGATTTGTTGCATTCTGTTTGCTAGTATTTTACTGAGCATTTTTGCACCTATATTCATTAGGAGATTGGCCTGTGGTTCTCTTTTTTGGTTGGATCTTTCTGTGCTTTTGTTATCAGGATAATACTTGCCTCCAGGAATAAGTTGGGGAGAATTCCTTCCCTTTCCGTTTTCAATTTCCTTTCAGTATTACCATTAAATCTTCTCTAAATTTCTTGTAGAATTCAGCTGTGAATCCGTGAGGACATAGGCTTTTCTGTGGTGACAAATTTTTTATTACATTTCCAATTTTGCTGGCTGATATTGTTATTCAGGACTTTTATGTCTTCTTATTTCAGCTTTGGTAATTTATATGTATCTAGGAATCTGTCCATTTCCATCCTATGAGAATAAAGATTTTCAAAGTAGGTATTGATGATCTTCTAAATTTCTACAGGATCTGTAGTGATTTCATCTCTTTCATTCCTTATTGCATATATTTCAGTTTTTTCTTTCCTTTTTTAAATATAGTGGGCTAGGGGTTTAATCAATTCTATTTATTTTTTCAAAGAACCAACTCTTTGATTCATTAATTCTTTGTATTGTTTTTTAAGTATCCATTGCATTAATTTCTTCCCAGAGCTTTATAATTTCCTGACTTCGCTGGGCTTTCAGTTTTATTTGCTCTTCTTTTTCTAGAAGCTTGAGGTACAGCATAAGACTGTTTATTTGTACTCATTCTGTTTTTCTGAGGTAGGAATTCACTGCTATAAATTTCCTTCTGAGAGGACTGCTTTCATTGCATCCCACAGGTTCCTATAAGTTGTAGCTACATTTTCATTTGATTGTACATAGTATTTAACTTCTTTGATATCATCTGTGACCCATTACTTGTTCAGAAAGGTTCTGTTTAATTTCTATGTGTTTAGAGAATTCTTGCGATTTCCTTTTTCGTTAATTTCTAATTTCACTGCACTATGGTCTGATAGTATGCATGAGATAATTTCAACTCCTCTGCATTTCCTTAAGCATGTTCTATGTGCTAGCATATGGTCTATTTTAGAGAATGCCCTATGTACAGCTAAGAAGGATGTGTGTTCTGATGCTGTTGGGTGGAACACTCTGTACAGGTCTACTAAGTCCAATTATTCTCATGTTTGGATTAGTTCTGTTATTTCTTTGCTAATTTTTTGTCTAGTTGATCCATCTCTTTGTGACAATGTGGTATTGAAATACCCTGTTATGATTGTGTTGCTACTTATTTCATTTTTCATGTCTGTTAAAATTTGTCTTATATAGTTGGGTTCTCCTGTGCTTGCTGTATGGATATTTATGATTGTTAGCTCTTCCTCTTGAAGTTTTCCCCTCACAAGTATGTTGTGACCTTCTTTATCTCTTTAATTGTTCTTGGTTTGAAGTTCCCACTGTCTGCAAACAGCGACACCCGCATTTTTCTGGGTACCTGGCACATGGAGTATGGTTTTCCATCCTCTGATTTTGAGTCTATGAATTTCCTTTTGAGTTAAATGTCTTTCTTGTATACAGCATATTGTTGGCTTTTGTTTCTTGATCTAATCGATCAGTCTACTTCATTTGGTTGGTGAATTGAGTCCATTTACATGGACAGTTATAACTGATGTGTATTAGCTTATCTTTGTCATGTTGTTTTCTTGCTGTTGGTTCTTCCTGTTTATCTCTTTTTAATTGCTTACTCAGCTTGGTGTTTCCTTTCTGTTGTTCTCAAATTTGTGGTCTTTTTTATCTCTTTCTAGAATATCTAGTACTCTTTGCAGGGTTGGTTTGGTGCTCATGAAGTTCTTAAGTTGATCTTTATCATGGAAATATTTATTTCTCCGTTAAAATTGAAGGATAGTTTTGCAGGGTACCTCAGTCTGGGTTGGAAATTGTTTACTTTCAGGACCTGAAATATTTCACTCCAAGCTCTTCTTGACTTGATGGTTTGTGTTCAGAAATATGCTGTGATTGTGATGGGCTTCCCTTTATAGGTGATCTGTTTCTTTTCTCTATGGCTTTTAATATTCTGTTCTTTTGCTGGATATCTGGGATCTTGATTATTACATGTCTGGGTATAATTTTATTTTGGTTATGACTAGTTGGAGTTCTATTCTCTTCACTTACTGTATGTCAGATTCTTTTTCTATACTTGAGAAATTTTCTACTATTACTTCTGCAAATACTCTTTTTATGCACTTTGTGTTGCCTCCTACTTTTTCATTGACACCTATTAGTCTTATGTTATTTCTCTTTTCCTCAACTTGCAGCTGTTGAAATGATTTTTCCTGGTTCCCTGTTAATTTTAGGAGATCTTTCCTTTTGCAGTTGTTAGTTGCAATGCTGTCTTCAAGATCTGATCTATCTTCAACTTCATTGCAGCAGTTTTGCCAGCTTTCCATGGAAGTTTTGATTACCTTGATATCTCTTTGAATTTGTTTCATGCATTCTAGTTCTTTCCTATATTGTTCATTTAATGTTTACATCAGTTTCCTATGCTCATCTATTTTTATACGTCTTGTTTAGATATGCTGAGCAATTCTTTCATTATTATTGTCATTTTATTTTTCACTTGAGAGATTATTTTTTATCTGATTTCTTCTATTACCTGATGGACTTGTTTCTTTACTTCTGTTGCAATCATTTTAGCTATTTCAGGTGTGAAATTTCCAAGTTCTCCTGTATTGATGTTGCCTGGATTTGTTCTGAATGGGGCGTATTTCTGAGATTGCATTTTGGTTCTTTGTCTTGCAATTTTTGATGCCAGAGCCAGAGTGCCCAGTCTCACACTTCCCTGGCAGCTCACCAAAGGTTGCTAACATCCCATGTGTTCCTAGTGGTCAGACTTGTTCCTGAGTAACCCCAGAGATAGGTGCTCAGTCTGGGGTCACCAGGCAGTTGGTGGAGTGTACCTCATTCTCCCAGGTCTCAGACATGACCCACGGTAGCAACAGATCACTGACCACCTGATCCAGTGTCCCCAGGAAGCTCAGGGCTCACACCAGACCCAGATACAGGTTGCACTAGTGGTGTGATCATGGACTGCCTGGTTCAGTGTACCCAGGCAGCTCAGGGCACGTGCAGAGTTCAGACACAAACTATGGTGTCAGCAATTTGTGGATCCCAACATATTAATTGAATGTCAGAATTTTCATTATTTCTGATTTAACTAGAAAAGTCTAGTAGTTTTGAATGAGGCCCATAATTTTCTTGATAAGCTTAATTTTAAGCAGAGTCAATATCTCTAAACTTGTTTTGAACAAAGATTATAAAATGAAAAAAATGACAAGATTACTTATCTATAGCATATTTTGCTTTTTTTTTTAAAGAAATGAACATTGTGGTTGGAAGGAGCCACATGTTACATTTAATAAAAGACAACTTGGGTATATCTGGGTTCAAGTTATGTTTTAGAAATAAATTATTAAGCTATTTTTTCTCTTAAATAGAAGACTTGCAATATTTTTATTAAAGAAAAATACCACAATTTGTTCACTTAATCAATGTTAATTAATTTAAGTAGACAGCATGTTTATATACTGGAGTATGTGCCACCTTATAATACATTACTTTAAAATACTTCATCTAAGCTTTATTGAAGAAGGAGGAGAGTGGACTGTTTAACTTTGAACTGAGATTCTGTACAGTGGTCTCCCCCTCATCTTCAAGGGATACATTCTATACCTTATATATACTGTTTTTTTCTTATATATACATACTTATTATAAAGTTTGATTTATGAATTAAGCATAGTAAAAGATTAACAGCAGCTAGTAAAATAGAGCAAATAGAACCACATACTAGTAAAATTGCCAGCATTGTTAGTCTTGTTCTTTGGGGCCATTAAATAGAGGCTACTTGAAGACAAGCAATGCTATATAGAAGGACAGTTGATCTGGAAACCTAGAGGGCTATTAAATGACTAATGAGTAGATAGTCTACAGAATGGATACAGTGGGTGAGGGATGATTCATGTCTCATGAGAGATAGAATGTGATTTGCTTGAGATTTCATCATGGTGCTCAGAAAGGCATGCAATTTTAAATTTACAAATTCTTTATTTATGTGATTTTTCATTCAGTATTTTGAGACCTTGGTTGATTGCAGGCAACAAAAACCATGGGAAGTAGCCAGGGATATAGCTCAGTGGTGCTAGTGCCTGCCTGGCAAGTGCAAGGTCCTGAGTTTGGCTCCCAGTACCAAAAAACAAAACAAAACAAAACACCATGGGAAGTAAAATTGTAAATAAGGAGCAACATCAGTGCTTATTCTGTTTTTTTTTTTTTTGTTTTTTTTTTTTGTCTTGTTTTTTGAGACAGAGTCTTGCTATGTAGTTTAGGCTGGACTTGAACTCACTATGTAGCCCAGGCTGGCCTTGAATTCACAACAATCCTGCTTTAGCCTCCCAAGTGCTGAGATTACAGGTGTGCACCACTATGTCTGGCTGCAATGCTTATTCTTATTAATTTATTTTAATTTAATTTTTTTAAAGAGAAAAAAACCTAACAAAACAACAACAATGAAGACAAAAACAAAACAACACAAAAACAATACATGACCTCAAAACAAAATGATAGGAATTAACAATGGGTGCTACATTACATACTGTTATCTTCAGCAAAGTTGCTCACTCCACCAGATGTAAGAATGTAAAATCGATCAAACAATCAAAGATAGTAACAAGCAATGAAAGAAAGCATTGGAAATGATGCAGAGGTTCACTATACAGGATGGTAGGAATTCAACAAAGATTGTTATACTGAATATGGTTGTCTTCAGATCAGTTGTTCTGATTACCAGATATAAGCATGCAAAATTGAACAAGAAAAAAGAAAATTTTAAGCATTAACTGTTCCTTTCAATAAACTACAGACATCAGCAATATGCCTATCCTATCTATCCTTGTATATACATATAAATTTTGTTCTTCATTTCAAAGAGAAAAGAAAAAAGCCAAAATAACAAAGACAAATACATAAGTAAAGTAGCAAAGAAAACAATAAAAATGATATGGAAATTCAAAACAAGTGATAGGATATTAACAATGGATGTTACATTACATAATGTTATCTTCAAAATGGTTGCACAGATTACGAGATGTAGGCATGTAAGACCATTCAAATAGTTACACATTGACAGTTCTCTTCAATAAACCAAGATATTAGTAGTACAATTATCCTATTCTGTATATACATATACATATGTTTTCTTTTCTTTCTTTTTTTTTCCTCTCCTCTCCTTCATCCCAGTTGCTTTTTCCTGTTTGAGCAGTTTTTTTTTCCCTTTTACAATATTGATTGTAAGCTTCAGATTTTATTTACTTTTTTAGGTTCTTATGGTAGGGAGGAAATAGGATGTTTACACATGTGAGTTTGATTTATTTCACTTATAAGTATAGTCTCTAGTTGCATTCATTCACCTATAAGTCTCGAGTTTATCTTTCTTTATAGCTAAGTAATACTCCATTGTATAAAAATACTGTATCTTTTTTATCCATTCCTCAGTTGATGGACATTTGTGTTGTTTCTAAGATCTATCTATTACAGATTGCAGTGTTATAAACTTGGGTGTGTATATATTGCTGTAATTGCTGTGATGTGATGTTTTCAGTTATTCTGGAAAAATACCCAGGAGGGGAATAGCTGGATTGAATGCAACATCTAATCCTAGTTTACTGAGGAATCTCCAGACTGATTTCCACAGTGGTTGTGCCAGTCTACACTCTCACCAACAGTGGAGAAGAGTTCCTTTTTTCCCACAGCCTCTCAAGCATATATTATTGATCGATTTCTTGATAATAGCCATTCTTTCTGGGGTTAGATGGAATCTCAATGTTGTTTTAATTCACATTTCTTGAATGACTAATGATGTTGAACATTTTTTCATGTATTTATTTGCCATTCATATTTCTTCATGTGAGAAGTGTGTATTCATCTCAGATGCCCAGTTTGTATTGGGTCTTTGAATTTTGGGGGCCTGATTTTTTTTTAATTCTTTATATGATCTAGACAGGAGTCTTTTGTATGAGGAACAGTTGGCTAAAATTTTTCCCGGTTGATGGGTTTTCTCTTCATCCTGTTGGTGATTTCATTTTATGTGCAAAAACTGTTCAATAAGATAAGATCCCATTTGTCCTCACTATTGTTGTTTTAGGTTTTTTTTAATTTTTAAAATTAAAAAAAGTTCGAGAAGAATTGGTATTAAGCCTTCTCTAAATGTCTTACACAATTTAGCTGTGAAACCATCAGGATCTTGGCTTTTTTTTTTTTTTTTTTTTTTGCTGGTAAGTTCTTTACTATATTTTCAATTTTGTTCACTGATATTGGGTTATTCAAGATATTTATGTCTTCTTGATTAAGCTTTGGTAATTCATATGCATCTAGGAATCTGTCCATTTCTTCTGTGTTTCCATCCTATGAGACAAGATTTTTGAAGTATGCATTGATGATCTCAATTTCTACAAGATCTATAGTGATTTCACCCCTTTCATTCCTTATTGCATGGATTTGAGGGTTTCTTTCCTTTTTTTGATAAGGTTGGCTAGGGGTTTATTAACTTTATTTCTGTTTTCAAAGAACCAACTCTTTGATTCATTAATTCTTTTGTGTTGTTTTCTTAGTCTCAGCTGCATTAATTTCTGCTGTGATCTTTACAATTTCCTCCCTTCTTTGGGCTTTGGGATTAACTCCCTCTTCTTTTGCTAGAAGGTTGAGGGGCAGCATAAGGTTGTTTGTGTTCATTCTGTTTCCTGAGGTGGGAATCCACTGCTTTAAATTTCTCTCTGAGGACTGCTTTCTTTTTTTTTTTTTTTTTTAACCAGAAAAGCCATAAACAATACAGAAAATACAAAGTTATACAGAATATAGTAGGGAATTAGAACTGGATGTTGTATTACATAGTTATCTTCACATTAGTTAACACAAAAACATTAAAGGAAATACCAAATTATAGATAAGATAGTAGGGAATTTGCACTGGATGCTGTATAATATAAAG
>PVLD010015545.1:0-48150 GCA_004027595.1 Dinomys branickii | reverse complement strand
CAAATATTAGGTAGCTGAGTGGGTTTTTCGTTATGGTTGCATCTTCCAGTCTGTTCCATTGATCCTCAGGTCTGTTTTTTAGCCAGTACCAGGTTGATTTTATTATAGTAGCTTTGTAGTATAATTTCAGGTCAGGGATTGTGATTCCACCTGACTTGTCCTTATTGCCCAGGATTGCTTTTGCTATTCTGGGTCTCTTCTGGTTCCAGATGAATTTGAGGCATATTTTCTCTAGATCTGTGAGGTATGCTAATGGTAGTTTAATGGGAATTGCATTGAATCTGTACAACAGTTGCAAAACTATTTCTAATCAGTTAGAGCATGCCTTGGCTGTCCTGCCCCCATTCTTTTCCTGACATTCAGTGGCTCCTCCATTATTAATTACCACTCCCTGCCCACAAGAAACATCCAATCTCTTGGGGATGAAGACATGGATAAAAGTGGTGTATATTATAGTGCCTTTCCACACAGAGCCTTAAAAGGCAGAAGGGAGATGGTACTCACTGGAGAATCGAGAAAAGGCTTCCTACAAGTGGTGATACTAGATTTCAGCTCTGAAGGATGAGCAAGAGTTTGACTTGAAGTGTGAGTGCAGAGCATGAGCCACGGTGAAAACAGACAGTGGGAAAGTGCAATCTTGTCATCATACAGAGGGAACAGAAGGGAGCTGTGAACAAAGAATATTAGAAAAGCCAGAATAATTGGTGTTAAATTAGAAGCACAGTGGAAAGCCAAGAAAGGTTTCTGAGCAGGGCAGCTTTAGAAAGTTATGCTCAACAATGGCAAAAGGCTTGGCTGGAGACAGAGAAAATGACTTTCTGAGCTGCCTGGATCTATCCCCACAGGTCCTCAGTTCCTCGGCTCCTGATAGCCCTCTTCTGGGACCAGCTCAAGCAAAGCTCTCAGAGCTAATAATTTTATGTCAAGCCTTGTGTAAAACTAGGTTGGATTAATTATTGATGCAAACTTAGGCAAATGAAAGCTTGCTCTGGCTTGGCAAGGTTCCCCTCAGCAAAATTAGCTTATGCAGCTTTGGCTGCCTCCCGGGGAGAGGCACGTGCCTGTCAATCGCTCCCGACCCACCCACAGGGATGTGCACAAGAAGGGGCTTTGAACCTCTGACTTGAGATCTGTGCCCAGATTCTCAGCCACTTCCTGATGCCATCTGGACTGAAGGGTGGGGGTAGGCCCAGAATAAAAGAGCCCCAGGCCTCCCGTGGATTCCTCAGAGCCAGGCCGTGAGCAGAAAACAATATCAGCGATAACAGGCTCACAGATTCAATTCCATCCATTTAATTAAATGGCTTCAGCACTCACAAATTGCAGTGATGGATGTGAGCTCATGCCAGACACACAGCTGCAGACCTGCAACACAGTGCACTTTTAAAGGTGCAGCCAAGGCCAGGTGACCCCAGCAACAGAGCACTGCACCAGGGGACAGGTGACAGGAATGACAACAGGAACAAGCCTCAGCCTGCGCAGCCTCCTGCAGGACACACATATCATTCACCTCTTTCTGTGGCAGACGTTTCTTGAGGTTCACCTATGTGCCTAGCCCTGTGTGGGCACTGGAACCACAGATGTGAAAGGTGGCCTTGTTATTAGGGAAACCTAGGAACACAGCAAGCAAACAAATCATGGCACTTTAATGCTATTTATTGGCATCCCTTGCACTGTAAGCTATGCTGCGTGTGTGGACATCACCCTGAAGAGCTGGAGCCATTCAGAGAAAGAAAGGGCTAATTGGGGAGGGTAATTCTCAAACACACCTCATCATACAGATACCATGAAAGTACTGAGAACACTGCCCTGCTGGAAACAAAACAGTCACACTCCCTACTGCCCTGTGTGTTCCCAGGAAGCTTCTCCCCTGCCTTCCAAGCAACTATCAAGCTCATAGGAGTTCTAGAAAGTAGATCCCCAGACAGGCCAGCGGAGGGAATGAAACTTGAAGTACATCAGCTGAGGGGGTAAAGGCATTATTATAGCACTAGAGTATCAAGGAACTTGACCATAAAAATTGCTGAGGCATTTCCTGCCACCTGAGAAATGGGCATAATGCAACTTCTGCCATCTAGCCAGAGAGAGAGCGTAAGATCCAATGTAAAAAGATAGGGGTACAGTAGGCATTTGACAGATGTCCTGAATGAATGAAACATGGTGAAATTTTCTATTCAACTGAAAAGCAGTAGAGGAGGTAAGTTTTATATTCTGTAGTTCTCAGACTCCTCATCTGTCTGGCAGGTCTCCCATAAGTGACAAGAGACTGCACTTTCCAAAAGAGAAGGAGAGTTGAGAGCAGCATTTACTGAGAATCCATTCTTTCATTCATTGGCAAGTATTTCTGAGCCAGATACCGTCTTGCACCCTGTGGTCCCAGGGGTGCACAAAAGCTACCTATTCCCTGCCTGCTTGAACTTCCTGGACCACAGAAAGACAGATATGAGTGCAAGAGCATCTCAGGGAAATAAAAATCACCCACTGTTGTAGGGATGTCCTGAATGAGATGTGCAAGAATATGTAAGAAAATGGCCCTGAGATGCCTTCCCACCCTGGGGTTATGCCTATTACCCCCAGGTAGAGGCCTTCAGCAGGTCAGGATACAGCTGGATTCTTCCAGTCTCCCAGATGTTAGCCTAGATGTTATCTTCTCAGATCAGCTTTCCCTAAACATCCCTGCAGTACTCTCAAAGATGACCGTGTTTTGCTTCCCACAAATCCCTCACTGTTATCTGATGTTTCCTTTTTTAATGTATTTCCTCATTTGTTTATTGCCTGTTTCTGCCTGGTAGGCTGGGAGCCATATGACAGCTTCTAGAACAGAGCCTTAGTAGGCACCAGTAAAGATAAATCAATCTGTGGACATACAGCTAGAATAGGTAGGACTGAGATTTCAACCAGTGATGAAATTCCATCCAGAGCTATTCTGCCCAAAAAGTACCAGAGTCAATCATGTGAGAGAATAAGCACTCAGCTTGGAAAGAAAAGATCTCCAAAAGCATTTGAGCTCTCATGAATCTCATCTGTAAAATCGAGCTAAAATGCAACACCTCCCCCCACTGAGTTGTTATAAGTGTATCTAGAATGGTCTGGCAATGCTGCTGCTGTTGTTGGTAGGAATAATTGACATGGTGATGGTGGTGGTGGTAGCAGTCATAGTGAAACTGAGTTTTTTAAAATATTCCCCAAAATATACATGACTGAAATTGATTTTAAATATTACCAGAGTGATCAACTAATGCTCTTGTAGGCTTCATAATCTCTTCCTTCATAGATGAGGAAATTCTTGTGCTGACTCCAGTGTAGCTGCCCTGTACTTCCTATGTACTTTCAAATAAAGAAGTGTGGCCAGGTAATACAAACACAAGGTTAGAGAAGAGGCAGAAGTGGGCTCAAATTCTAATTCTCCTCTTTACCATTTGCTAGAATCTGAAAAGGCCACTAAACCTTGAGTCTAACATTCTGTACCTAGGAAATGAGATCAAGCATGTACTAGCACTACATAGCACTGTATATTGTATGTCACTGTGCTTGACATGTGACAGGTATTTCATAAATATCTATCACCAGCTCTCCGAGTTTCCTTAAGTGGAGAAGTGTTGGTAAAGTTCATTAGGGTTCCCTAAAGATCTTTAATCTCCCAAATTCACTCCTAATTTGCTGAATGACTTTGGGACACAAACCCACCCTTGCTGAGCCTTGACTTCCAGGCTGTCTTGCTAGAGTAGCCAATATTTTTTTTATAATTTAATTTTCCCTCTGAGAAAGTGCCTCATGGTGCATGTACTAAATTAAAACATTAATTAAAATAAAAGATGAGCTCAGCAACAACTAAAATCGGAGAAGAAATATATATTGAAAATACACACACACACACACACACACACACACACACACACAGAATCTCACACTCCAGCCCAAAGTTCTCAGGGTCCGAAAATGACTTGCAGGCTGACAACTAGGGAAAACCACCACTGGGCCCCAAACTTCTAAAAGGTACACTTGATGAGCATCTCATGGAAGAGGTCTTGAGAGATTAGCAGAATTCACCTTTTGCCCATTTGTTCCTTCCAACGAAGGCAGCTGGGCAGATGCAGGTAGGTACTGGTGAAATGCACAGAGCAATTCTTCTTTCATTAAATAAACACCCCGTATATGCTGCTCCACATCAGTGCCTGGACAGAAGTGACCCAGCGGCCAGGCTCCCATTCCCCTTGGCTCTTTCCAGGAAATCCGTGGCGTTCACTTTCTTTCTTTATTCCTGTGCTGGGTCATCTCCTGCTAGGATCATCTTCTGTCCATCAAAATTTTGCTCTTTGTGTGGGCCATGCTCAGAATCACCTGTCCTGGAAAGTCTACCTTGACCAGCTTGCCCAGCTTCTTGCATCATTTCCTGAGTTCAGCTTTTATTACTCACTTGTCAGTGTGTGTACTGGGGTAAGGACATTGTCACATAATAGAAAACATGCTAAACCAAAGGGAAACTGAGCAATGATTTGGTCACTGCCTCTGACAATTACACTTGGGGTCTCAGAGCCCTAAGAGGAATAGAGAAGTCTGCAGTGACACACGCTATGGAGCAGAACCAGGCCACGGTCCAGACCTCTTGGCTCCCAGGCTGTTCTGGCTCCTCCTACAATCCTGTCCCTCACTAATTGTCTCACTCCTTCAGACCTTTAATAATATAAAGTAGCACTGATATAGCTGGCAGGATCTAAAGGTTGGAGTAACCTGATTTTGACCTCCAACACCACTGCAGCAGTAGGCTATGGCTGTCCCAGGACCACCTCAATGGAATTTGTTTTAGAAATATTATCTCCTCTAGGAAGACTTCCTGATTAGCCCAACCTATCCTGCACTCTGCCAGATGGTTCAGCAGCTCCTAGAGTAAAGAAATGGTAAATTCTTACATTCCTTGGCTCCACCCCTCCTTGATCCCAAGTGAATTGCTTCTTCATGAATCAATTTCCTCTATATTTCTGGTAAATGGGACTTTGAACAAAAACTGAATTCCATGGTTGTTCATTCATCCTCCAGCCTATGAAGCCACAAGAGAAAAAATAGTCAACATGGAGCCCAATAACCTGGATTTGAGTCTCATTTGGGTCCTTCTTGCCTGGATCTTTGCTCCATGCTTCATGGTTTGGGCTACTTCTCCTCCCATAAGTACTATGGGTCAGTTTTAACTTCCCAGGGCAAGTGGTAAAAGCATTTTTGGAAAGGTTGGAGGAACAAGCCCTCCAGGGTAACATGTGCTGCCAATTCCACGCCTAAGTTCCCCTCTTCTCTTCTTGTGTCCAACTGGAGGAAGAGACGCCCATGTGTCTGTGAACACAGAGCCAAGGCCCACATGGAATGAGCTCTGTCTCTCGTCTGGGCAGCTATCCCAGGGTTTACAGGTGGGCGTTGGGGCTCTGGGACCAAGGGGCTTTCGCTAACACAGCTCTCTTTGCTTCTTCTGAATTAGTCATCTCACTGGGTCAACCAGCACTCCTACCCCTTCATCAGTGCTCTCTGAAGATGATCTCCATTTATTTGTTCTCCTAGAAAGCCTTGCTAGAGGTCAAGGTAAGCTGGCTTGACCATTCTGCATAGACTCCTCACCAAGCAAACTGTACATGTCAGGAAACTGAGTTTTAGTAGCAAGCAGGCCTCAATTACAGCCGACTGGTGGGATCCAACAGAAATATCTTAACTCCGCTCAGGCTCATCTGCAAAAAGGCAATAACAGTGGCACCTGGCTCAGAAGCTTTCATAAAGACTAAATGAGAAGAGTATGTAAACTATTCAGCAGTGTCTGGCGAATGCTCCATAAATATTTGCTATTAACATGGGCTACATTACCATCATTATCTATATTCTAATCATCACTAGTAACAACAGTAACATTAATCAGTTTTATTCATTTAATCTATATCTTGATTTGGCCAAAGAGACTGCTGCTGGAGAAATCTCCATAAATGCCTTGGTGTTCTTACAATGCAATCCTAGGTGTCCCCAAGCTTCCATTGTTAGGAAGCATTTACTAAAACACATCTGAGATTTGCATTTGATTCAACAACATTATTAAGTACTTACCGTATTTACTGTATTAAGTACTTACAGGCTTTGTGATAGGCACCTAAAAATGCATGTCAAGTCAGTCCCTGCTTATAGCTACTGGGAAACAGACAAAAAGATAACTCATAGAAATGGATTCTTCAAGGGATAGTATCACTCCCAAAACCATCTCCTCTAGAAAGCCATCCCAGTTTACCTCAAGGTCATGAGTTCTCTCCTTGGACATCTGCACTGTCATAGTCCAGTAGCTTCTTAAAAACAAATGTACCTTCCCTCCTTAGCTCTGTTGCATTCACCTGGGTAGTGATGAGAATCCACTTCCATTTCTGCAGTTGTGAAAGGGACATTTAGTGGAAACTGGACCCAGCCCTAGTTGCTTAGCTCCTTGGGCTTATACTGAAAAAGAAAAAGCTCTCAACCCAAATCTCACTAGCTTGGTTTAAACTCCGTCTGGATATCCCAAATGACTCCTTTCTGATCTTGAGGTCCCTGTCTACCCAGTGAGGTTCTTGAGATGGCTGCACAGCATGACTCACAGTGGTTGGCACACAGTAGGACTCTCAGCAAGACATTTCCATCCTTTTTCGGTCTTTCTTTAAAAAGCTACTGGCTGGTCACATATCTCCGCATGGCCTAGACCCCTGGCTGGCTGAACCAGTCACATGCAATTAAAATTTCATTACCTTTACTGAGCAGAGTACAGAACATTTACTAATATAATTGCACTGCAATTGTTGAAATCAGTGAACAATGTGCGTTTATGAGGTAGTATCCTCGATAATTATCACTCCTTCTCTCTTCCTAGCCCATAGTACCACCCACTAAGGGATTTCTGCCATCCAGCAGAATTGCCTGACTTTCTTCAAGGAAACATGAAATGGGTAACATGATTTAAATGTTTGAGTCTGCTCTGAAAGTCACGCTGAAGTCATTCCCCAATGGAGCAGTTAAGAGGCGGAGCCACTAGGAGGTGAGCAGGCCATGAGAACTCCACCTTTGGCAGAGTATTAAGCCCTTATCAAAGATCTCGAGAGAGCTTAGTAGTCCTCTTTTTGCCCTCTGTCCTTTCTACTATATGAGGACACAGAGTCTGACCCTTCCAGGAGAGGTGTAACAGGGCACCATCTTGTAGGCAGGGAGCAGCCCTCACTGGACTCTGGACCTGCTAGTGTCTTGCTCTTGGACTTCCCAGCCGCTGGCACTGTGAGGAATGAATATCTGTTCTACATAAATTACCTAGTCTAAGGCCTTTTGTTATCACAGCACCATAACAGCAAGAATCTAGAGAGGGCTGCATCTCTTCTTCTTTGGGTGGACCACTTGTCCTGAAGCTACATAGGCAGAGGAGAAACAATCAAACTCTCAACCTCTCTTTTGGATTCCACTGGTATCAAACCCACCTCATTTTGTTGGGGTGAAAGTTTGGGATAAACACACACATAAGTTTCGGATGTTCTCTCTCCCTGTGCACTCTTCACCTGAACAAATGCCTCCTCTCCGTACGTCTGTAGGGTTGTTGGCACTCTAGAGAGAAAATGTAAGGCTTTGACCCATTTTATGAAATTCAAGATAAAGAAAGTCAGCCCTTCCCAAGGTGGGCTTCCTAGTGAAGCTGTAATACCACTGATCTCTCAGTGTAGCATGGTCTTTGCCCCACAATGTGGAAGACCTACATTCATAGCTAATCATAGCTATGATATGCAATGTGCCTTCAATCCTCAAGCCTTGCTCTCCTTTCAATCTTATACTGACTCAGTGAGGTGAGGACTCTTTCCAATTTCCAGGGTAGGAACAGAAGCTCAAACTGGTGAACTAACTCAAGAACACTCAACCAGGAAATTGTAGTTCAAACCATGGCTTCTAGGAAACTTTTTCTCCCTCTTGTGGGGAATGGGAAAAGCTGAGGCTTTCCTGGCTCTGAATCTTTCCTAAGTGGACCTCAATTCCACAGCTGACACCTACTAAGAACTCCCCAATCACTTCTGCATGTCACCTGATTGTCTCTCCTCAAAGCATGCTTCAGAGTCCCCAAATCATAAATGACAGATTGACAGCCATGATTATCCAACTTTCTGGTTTCGGCATTAGGAAATAAACTTTGTGGTTGCATGGATTTTGTTCACCAATGTATCCTTAGTACCTAAGAAAGTACTGGACCCATAGAGGTGTTTAATTAGAATTTATCAACCAACTGAATGAGTGAATTGACAAGCAACCAAATGAATAGCTCTCATTAACTACCTGAGACTGGGAAGAATGCTCTCTCATCCTCCAACTCCCCTTTCTAAAGAGGAACTCTCATTACCTCCTTTGCAGAGCTGTTTGGAGACTTTAAGTATATAAAGCATTTAGTTTAGTGTCATACACATAGTAGGTACTTAATAAATGGGAACCATTATTTTGATCACATAAGAATTCACATTTCAAGACAAAGTAGCCTGTTTCCCTCATGCTTCCTTTGCCCTCAGGAAAATGAGGACTTCAAAAGCAGTGTCATCTGGACATGTGCTGTGTCTCTGACATCACGCAGGAACAGTCCATAGTGCCATCTCTTCACACTGGGAGCAAGGCTGCCACACTGCCTTCTCAGCACACTGTGCCCACCAGTACCTCCATGATGATTAGTTGTGCTTAAGCCCTGCGCCTAGTTCCCCAGCACTTGTGGCAACAGCACGGCAAAACTCAGTTCCATAAGGAGTTTGGATTGTCAAGGAAGAGCACAAATACTGTGTAATCCTTAATGCTCCAGAGATCTGATGGAAGCACAGTTTCCTGACCCTGTACAGTAGACCCTCAACTCACTGAGTGCCTTCATGTAAAGAATTCAGCCTTTCTGGGTTCAGTTTGCTAATCTGTAAAATTCCAATGTGGTACCCAATTTATAGAGTCCTGAGAATTGCATGATATTAAAAAGTGATGTTAATCACAGCTACAGTGATGGAAGCTTTATTGTGTCACAAACTGCCCTGAATGCTTAACTTCTTCACTACCTCTTCCAGACAGTTCCGCTACAATCAGATTATTATCATCCTTTTATTCAGATGAGCAAACGTAGGCTCAGAAAGCAAAAGGAACATCCCCAAGGTAACCCAGCATGGAAGTGGCAGAACAAAGACTCAAACCTATTATTTTAACTGCTAGGATATACTACACCCCAGTCAAGGCAGGATGAAATGAAGTTAGTCCCAAGAGGACAGTTGATTTTGGGTGCTGTTTCCATCTGTGACACCATGTTCAGTGACTCACGTTTCATATCTTGGTTCTCCCATTTGTGGAATTAGTATGTTGAGCTAAGTGATATCCAAAGCCCTTTTCCATTTAAGCTTCCCAAGAGAAGATGCTTCAGGCATAGGGAAATTGCTGGACAGAGGTGATTGGTCTGACTCCCTTAAACCCCACTTGAAGGCAGTGGTTGCAGCAGTGCATTGGCTATGGAAGAGTCAGGCAGACCTGGGCCACAACACCACTGCTGTCTCTCTCTTGGTGGATGAACTGCCTCCAAGCCTCAATTTCTCCATCCGTGAGATAGAGAAAACACATACAACTTCACAGGGCACTTGTAAAGATTAAAGCCAAAGTCCTCACCCAGGCCGACGAGGTCCTACGATGCGCACACACCTGTCTCTCAGAAATCCTTCCCTTCTGGGCTCCGTCTCACTCCCCTGCTCAACCCACATGCTCCCATCTCAGAGCCTGTGCACCTGCTTTTTCTCTTCTAGAGAGCTGTTTCCTCACTCCCTCACCTCCTCCAATCCTTTGCTCAAACTTCACTTAGTTTTGGTCCTTCGTAGACCACCTGACTTAGAAATGAAAACCTCTCCCCACCCACCCGAAGCCAGTTAAGCATTCCCCATCCCTGACCACACTATGTTTATCTCTATTGTTCTTATTGACATCTGATGTTCTGTAACATCTAACTCTTCCCATTAAAATCTTGGTTTCATGAGATGAGAAATCTTTGTTCCACTGTTATCCCAGTGTCTCAAACGACTCCTGACACATAGTGAGAGCACACTAAATACTTGCTGAATTACTAAAAAACAAACAAAAATGGACAGTGTTATTCGAGGAATATTTTCATCCCATTTCTTCTTCTTCACAAAAAGTCTGCCATTGACATTGAGAAGACCTACTATGAGTCAGGTCCCATGCTACACAGCCTGCTAACAATACCAACCTGTGACAACACTCTCAGCACTAAAAGCTTCAAACTGCTTGATCTCCCAGTGTTCAGAAAGGCCTCTCTCACTGGTCATTTTTGGCATCTTTGGTTCACCCAAAACCAGTCTCCCAGATGTGTTCCAGGAACCAGTGAATCTTTTAATTAAAAGAGTCTTCAATGATGAATCTGTTACTACAGAGCTTTACCTATGTAAAACATTAATAATACAAATTTCATTTGTTTATGTCAGTGCCAAGCATTAATTTTTAATAGCAAAATGTATGAGTTATGAAAGGCATTAATGCAAACCAAATCACCAGCTGAGAAGGAAAAGGAAATCTATTTTTTAGGGTAAGCAGTAGTGATGAAATATTATTGTGGCTTCCAAGCAAGGAGGGAGAAAAAATATTTCTTCATCCTTCAGAAGCAATTTTTTAAAAAAAAGGACCCAGATGAAGAAAGAACTTTATCATTGCCTTAACATTAGTTCTAAATTAGACCAGAAAGCTATCACTTTTATCTGCTGGATCTCTGGTGGCATTTTCAAAGCAAGAAGTTTATGCAAAATTGTCCTAATTACCTGGCCCAGCCACATTAATACTTCTAGGATAAAATATTAATAATAATTTGTTATATTTGTATAGCATGATCGAGTTCACAATTCACTTTCATCCATTACCTCAGCCGATCCCTGCAACTCTGCAAGAGAGGAGAGTTTATTCCCAACTTACAGATGAGCTTATTGAGACACCCAAAGCTTGAGTGACTAGACTGCAATGGCAGTAAGTACTTAGTGAACGAGTGAAGGAAAATGGAAAGTCAAAAGATCAAGAAAGCAGGGAAAGAGGAAGAGGGGAAAGCGAAAGAGAAAAAGAGAGGAAGCATGGCCAGCCAGGCAGCAGGAGGGTTTTGGAGGGAGATGGAGACGGGGGCCTCCTGTGCAGGAGTTCTCCATCCACTGCCTTTCTCTTCTCCAGACCCTCGTTCCTCTGCAGAATGGGAGCTCAAACCTCAGGGCTCCATCATCAGTCTCCGCCCTCCCACGATCAGCCAATCACAGGCCCCAGCAGGAGACTGGCAGGTGGAAGGAGGGAAGGCCTGGTAATTTCCTTTGCACATCGTGCCCGCGCTTCGGAGCACTGCCTCCCGGCAATAGCTACACCCTCCTTAATCTCAGCTCCCATTAGGAGACCGCTTTTCCGTAATTCCTTTCTCAAAAGGCTCCCAAGAATGCTCTATCACCCCCACCCTCCCTTCAGCCCAAGAGACGATGGTAACAGCTTTCTACTGATGGGGGTCTCTGGTGCTTCCACCTGCCCTGTTCACTCTCTTATCCCTGCTAACACCTGTACCAGGGGCTCCTCCTCAAATGCTTTTCAACTGCACCATCCAGAATTCACTGAGAGTGATTTTCTTTGGTGCTTGGAGTATGACTTCCACACCAGTTCTCCCATCCTAATATTAGAAATGGACTCTATGACCATCATGGGAGCCAATCAAAAGTATCGGCGTTCACCTTATTCTGTAAAGTCTGTAATACATACACATTTACAAGGTACCTATTGAGTAGGCATTATGTTGTTCTGTGTGTGTGTGTGTGTGTGTGTGTGTGTGTGTGTGTGGTGAGTGAACCTAGGGCGCTCACACTACATCTGCAGCCCTTGTCATTTTCATTTTGAGGCAAGGTCTCACTAAATTACCCAGGCAGGATTAATATTGGCCACCCTCCTGCCTCAGTCCCCCAGAGTGATAGGGCTACAGGTGTGCAGAGCAGCCCACCGCTCTTGTCCTTGCTTATAGATGAGCACAGGGAGGCTCAGAGTCTGTGACCAGTTTGCTTTGCTGAGGCCATGAAGTTACAATTTGCTTTTTCTGGAAGATTGCCTCTTGGACAACATGCTCAGCAATGTTTACAGCCCCACGCAATCTTCCCTATGAGATTATTTCCACCTAATATTCCCAACTCACAGATGAGGAAACCGAGGCTTAAATCACTGGAGAGTGGAATCAGCTTACCCACTTCCGTGAGGGCACAGGTATTCCTTCTAAGCCAGGCCCGTGTGCTGCCCTTCCTTGTCCCCCAGCTTCTGCCATGCTGTCATATAGCAGCGCTACTCACCCTCAGCCTCTCTGCTGCTTGGGCACTTTGGATGGAGCAATGCCCAGGACCACACAAAAGACCTCACTGGCTCCAACCACCTTCCCCACCCACTCACCACATCACTTCTGCAACATTCGCATCTATTTTTCATCTCACTGAAGAATGAAGTAAAAAAAGATAAAGTCCCGAAATGATCAAAGTAATTATTCTAGTGAAAGAGTTAATTCCATGGCCCTTGGACTCTGATAGATTTATTATTTTAATTTTAGAAGGAATACAGTGTCATCATTAAATATCAAGCAGTGCAGAATGGAGAAAGTGAAAAATGAACTTTTCCCTCTTTCCAGCTGGCTCGCTAACCCATTTCTCAGAGGCAACCATCATACGTCACTTGTGGCTTTGTTCTCTAACCAAAATGTTAACACATTTTACATAAATGATGTTAGGCTAGATAAAATGCTGTGGACCTTGATTTCCCCCCCAGCAACATATATCAGGGATCCTTCTGTGACCACACACTTCATTCATTCATGCATGCATGCATGCATCACATATTTGTAGAGCACTGCACTGTGCCAGTGCTGTGTTAGGTGGCAAGGAAATATCAGTGAGTGACTCGGCCCCTACGCCATCATCTGAGCAGTGGAAATTTACCAAGCCTGCCCACAGCGATGCATCTTCTCTTATGATTACTAGAGAAAACTATGGCTTAGATACTGATAACAGCTCTTTCTACAGCATAGGAGACAGGGGTGTAAAGAAATTAAGTAACTTGCACAACGTCATCCACTAGTTCATCCACTAGTTCCTGTGGATTGGGGATTGCAAACTGGGTAGTCTTAACTCTGAAGCGCATATGCAATATGTAGCACCTGCTGCTCCTTGTCCTCACTGGGTTCACAATCTGGGGGGCCGGGGGAATGGGGAGACGGAGGGGTGCATACTGTGAACATGGACAGCAAGTGGCATTTCAAGTAAACTAATTCTGTGGTACATTACGCATGAGGTCAGAATTCATTTAACCATTTTCCTGTGGATGGACATTTGGCTCAATTACAGGACTTCAAGATTATAAACAGCATACAGTGAACATTTTGGTCTACCTGTTGCTGGGAAATTTATTAAAATTACAGAGGCAAATAGAACTTGTGCTTTTTATTTTGATATATATTTCCAATCACCCTACAAAAAGTGATGCCCATTTGAGCTCCCGCATGCAGTGTGGGTGAGTGCTACATACTCAACAAGACTACTAGGAATCATTTAATTTACTGAAAAATAGAATTTCTTTTCTGTTGTGACTTTCATTTTTTTGTTTTTGAGCATATTTCCATACATTATTAACTGTGTTTTAAAATTTTTTGACTCACTCTCTTACAACAGAGTATGAGTTAAAGGGAAAAAAGAAGAGAAAGCATGACCAGAGCTCAAGAGACGGGGTTTGACCCCAGCACCCAAACTTGCTTGGTTTGTGTGTCAGAAACCTCAGCTTTAGGGACAGATAGAGGGCCGCAGCTTACGTGCCACATTGTGAGGTCTCCAGGAAACCCTGAAGGGAGTCACCTTCAAGATTTCACTCAGCCCCCAAGGAACTCCCAAGCCTAGAGGGAGTGTTTGGGATTATGTCCTGCAACAGTGGGACCTACTAAGGTTGCCTGAGTCCACTCTGAGCTTACATTTCATTTCACAAATCAGGTGAAGTGACCAACTGACCAACTGAAATGAAGGAAACTTTCCTTCCATAAGCAATTACAAAACAAATATCCCTCCTCTACCTCTTTCCTCCCTCCTCCCTCCGCAAGCCCAGAGATGGCCGTGGCAGGAAAGGGGCAGGGCATGTGTAGGGGGAGAAATTTTCCTCCTTCTCAGGTGCACCCCCGCGAGACATTTCACTCTCAACTTTTCAAGGTAAAAGGGGCTTTGAATCTAATAGGAGATTGAAGTTTTGGGAATAAACAGATATGCCTCTTAATAATCAAAGTGAGACTCTTGTAATGTCAAAAGTAAGCGACAGGGCTGGGCTGTGCCTGAGGTGTCCTGAAGAGAACCCTCCACTCTGCCAGACGGGGCCCAGCGCTCACAGCTGGCGGCAACGATGAGGGGGAAATGAAGGATTGTGTGTTTACACTGCAGCCGGTTAAGACTCCTCGGTATTAGTAAATAACGGGAGGACTGATGCAGCTGATCCTTTCTACTTCTCTAATCCTGAGATTACATGATTTATTCATTCTTTCAGCATGAGTCTGAGCAGCACTTATGTACCAACTGTGAGACTCCAGAGAGGAAAAGTGCCGCCTCTGTCCCGCAGGAACTTTCAGTCTACAGGGGAGAAGGGTACAGTGAAAGCAGTCACCATAGTGAGCCGTGGGTGGGACAAAAGATGTGTCCAGGGTCCAGGGAGAGGAAGGACAAAAGGGCTCAGGAAGGAGACCTTCCAGGAAGGGAAAACTGAGAGAAATGATGAGAGGCCGCTGCAGACAGAAAACGGAGCTGTGCTCCCACGCCAGGGCGGCGTTTGGAAGAACGGTGAAGAGGTCAAAGTGATTGGAGCAGGGAGGAGCTGATTGAGAAGGTGGGCCAAGGAGCTTGCACTTTGTCTCCGGTGCCATGGGGGTCATAGGAAGGTTATGGGCAGAGACGTGCCGTGGTCAGAATTGGTTTTTGGAAAGATGACTCTGGATCTAGTCCGGAGAGTGGATTGCAGGACTGGGAAGAGAACAGAGGCAGAGCCAATGTCTGTTTCAAATATCTTCCATGAATCTCTGTGTACCCTGAGAACATGAGACCAGGAGAGCACCCATGCCTACCTTTTCTCCTGTCCCCACAAGATGCAGCAATAACACGGAGATTGCAATTGCCTCCCATTTACAGAGGTACTGACCTACCAGAGTAGGGTCCTGTCAAAATGGTCAACCTGAAAAGCAAAGTGAGAAAAATACATAGATTTCACATGTGCTGTGCACTTACTCCAAGGGCATCATTCACAGCAGAGCTGATTGGTGCCTCACACTGCAGAGTGTCTAGGTTGGCCAAGCAACAGTGCTGAAACCTTCCATGAGGATTCGCATCCAGCAAGGCTCATCAAAGCAATGAACATCCGTCTTAGAGCTTATGGCAAAACCCTCAAAGGAAAAGAAAACGTACTGCCCTTTTATGAATGTCTTCTCATCTAGCAATATTCAAATGTCCTCAGTGAGCCGGCAGACTGGAAAACATCACTATTTCACTTGTGAAACTCAGAGAGCTCACCAAGTGTGCCCAGCAGCATTTCACCCAATCAGAAGCACTGAGTCCAGCTCCCATCACAGGCTGGGTTTGTTCCCACAGTGCACCACTTTCAGCATTAACAGAGGGATAGAGATGGAGCTGCCCCAGGCTGCAGCTGCTGCTGCCCAGTGGGGCCAATGGAAGGAGAGAGAGGTGGCATTTCTTAGGCTCCATCACTGACAGCACCTCAGCAACTGGCCAAGCGCTCACTTCCACTGGACTAACCAAGCATCCAAGACATTGCACCTACTCGTTCCAGACCTACTCACAGAGACAGGCAGGAGAGTGGGGCAGTTAGAAGTGTTGCTAGGGAAGCCAGATGACCTTGCTCTGTCATTTATTAAATGTGAGTCCTTGCGTTTACCTAACCTCACTGCATCTGATGTCCTCATCTGTAAAATGGAAATAATAACACCACCTAGAAGGCTGATGTAGAGCATGGGAATAAAAGAGTCAATACTTACACGGGGCTTGAAAGTGTGTGGGCCCATTCTGAGCGCCCAAGAAGTAGTAACTACTGTTGACCTATCATGGGCCTACGGGGTACACTGTGTCAGGTACCAAAGGGACACAGATGATACTGGGCCATCACGGAGAGGTCTGACTGAAAAGAGCTTGTGAGTCCTAGAACCTGCAGGGCAGGTGGCTGAGTGGAGCAGTAGCTTCATGACAGATGGGAAGAGTGACACCCAGGGGGGTGGGGTGCTCAGGAAGCAAGCCAGGTGAAGCCTGGCAGACCTCAGGAAAGGGTTTTCAATTTATTCTGAGTGCAATTACAAACTAGGGAAGAGTTGTTAACAAGGAACTATCTGACTTAGACTGTAACCTATGCAGCCTGGATGCTGCGGTAAGAGGCAATGTGGAGGGACAAAGGTGGGGGCAGCCACACCCATCAGGCAGCTATAGCAGAAGTCAATGAGAGAGATAAAGAGTTCACAGGATCCTCAGCAACTATACCTTCTTCTCTGATACTCAGCTGATACCCCCAACTCTACCCTTGAACGCAAGGTCATGGCTATACCTATTCCAAGAATTCCTTGTTTCCGACACCCTCAGTTGGCACAAACCCTACCCTTGCACCTTTGCTCTTTGTACTTTTCAGTTCCTTTCCTCAAAGGCCTTCTCCACCCCCCCCCAGGTAACTCCTGTTTCATTTTGTGTCACTCAGTTGTCAGTCACTGTCAGCCACATCAGGTTCTGTTGCAAGATACGGCACAGGCATCAGGAAGCTAAGGAGAAGGAATGTATTCATTTCCAGAAGCTGCCATAACACATTACCACAAACTAGGTGATTGCAAACAACAGAAATTTATCCTCTCACAGCTCTGGAAGCTGGAAGTCTCAATTCTAGAGGTTGGCAGGGTCACATTCTCTCTGCAGTACTGGGGAAGAACTCCCTTTTCTTTTTTTTTTTTTTTTTTTTGCAGTACTGGGGATCGAACTCAGGACCCTGCGCTTGCTAGGCAGGCGCTTATTCCACCGAGCTATATCCCCAGCCCTGAACTCCCTTTTCTACGTTCCTATCTTCTTGGGTCTTCTAACAAATTTTGTAATGTCTCGCTTCTGGCTTTATCCCTCTAGTGTCTGTCCCACCTTCCCATACTGTGTTCCCTCTGTGAGTACCTATGCCCTTCTTGTTCTGATAAAGGTAAGGACATCAGTCATTGGAGGTAGGCCCACATTAATACAATGCAACCCTGTCTTAATTTAACCAATTTACAACTACAAAGACCTCATTTCTGCATAAGATCATGTCCCGAGATTACAGGTAGATAGGAATGGGGTGTGCTTTTCAACACAGTAAGAGCCTTTGGTGCGAAATATCTGAAAGAAAACCAGGTCATTTGCACTATAAAAATTAAGCTCTTGCTAACATTTCTCCGGGACATAATCTTTTTCCTGAATAACCTTGAGCGACCTCACCGCAGGATATTTTCTGTTAACTTTACAACAGGAAGTACAGACTCTGGAAATGCAGAGAAAATGGGAAGAGAACTTGAATTTCTGTACACAGACAAGGAAATAGTCCCAGAGAGGAGCTGGGCATCTTATCCAACAGACCTGGACACCTGGTCTCCCAGCATACGTTGGAGTTCTTTACAGCTCACATACTGCCTGAGGAAGAAGGTATGGTGTCCACATAGATAAACATTGGACTCCTGAGAGGACAGAGCCAATGACCAAAACAAAATGAGGGAAGCAGGGTTTCATCTTCTCAAAGCTATCACTGGTCAAAACCTGAGACTGGCATTCCTTCGAGCAGAGCTGAATGATGGTTCTGGCCAGAAGATGCCATATGGATGTTGTTGCTCAGTTTCCTGACCACTCTACCTCCTATGAGGAGGCCTGGCAGCAGATAACACCATGCTCTCAAGTTGCAAAGAGGAATCTTGTCTCCTGTTGTGTTTATTGAATCTTTTGTAGCCAAGACCACTGGTGCTGATATTCATCTCTGTCCACTACAGAAAGGAAGCAGCCAAATGGCCCCCAGGGTTTAAAGGTCACAATAATTTCTGTGGATCAGCTAGGTAAGCTTGGATTTGATCCTGCTCCACTGAAATAATGTCAGTTACAGAGTTTAACTCAGCCCCTTCCAAATGAATATGTAGCTAGTCAGAAGGAATGGGAAAAAAAGGAAGGGGAGATGGAGGGGAGCAAGACAATGAATATATTCATTAGATGAATTTGAGTATAAAGGTGCCACATTTACCCTTATCTGTCATAACCCTCAAGACAGATATAGATGACCATAGACAGAAAGTAAGTTAGTAAAAGTACAGAAAGGCTGCCTGATGCCTGAAATGTGCATCCACACAAATGATCTACCAGGCCAGCCTGAGCCTCGGTCCTAAGCCTGCGGGATATGCGGGCTTGCCCCCTCTTGTCTACCTCAATTTCCTCACCTGTGACTGGGTTGCTGCTCAAATGTTTGCATGAAATCACACATGTTTCCAACATAGTCACACACCCACCTTGTTCCCGAAAGGATATGAAGCACCTATAGGATAGTACAGATACAGCCATTAGTACACCGCTTAGCAGGTAATAGGTCTTCAATCAGCACTGGCCTTCCTTGCTAAAGAAAACCTCCTCCATTCAGTCTAATTCAATGTAGAGAGAGCGCAGAGGCCAAATGAATGAGGGAAATGTAGCTATTTTTAGAGAAAAGTAATCTTAATAAGTAGATCACCTATTCTTCCAATAAAAGAAGATAATTTAGAAGACCGGGTAGCAATATGAAAAATGTTCTGATGTAAGTAAAGAGGCAGTGAATAATACTGCATATGCATGAGGCTTTAGAAAAATGTGTTGATATAACCAGATGGAGTAATTTTTACCTCCCCTCTCCTCCCACCCTCGGAATTCCTTTTGATAAGGAAATATCGTTTGTTTACAGAGTGTGTTTCGGTGGGGAAGTGGGCTGGATGTGGACATCAATGGCTGAGACAAGAGGGAGAATTTTTTTGTGCATGTGAAAAAGAGACGGGGAGGAGGAGAAATTGAGGAGGAAAAGAAAAAGAGGTACATCAAGAAGAGAGGGAGAAAAACCCCTGCTGCAGGGAGCCTGGGACTGCCTATGAGTCCTCACTCTTCCGCAAGTTATTAACTCACCTACAAATGAAGTGAAAGGTGCTCCAGAGCACTGAGAGGGATGGGTGGACTTTGTGCTCAGACTGATGCAACAAAAACCACAGGGACATGCACCAGATCATTGTACAGGACTCGTGGGCCACAGAAATGCTCAGGAGTTGTGAGAAGAAATCTAAACTCCTGAGGCGTTGTGAGGAAGAATCCGGAGCCCTCTGCCACCAGCTGGGTTACACAGCCGCATATGAATGAAGATGTATGGCAAAAGATAAAAAGGTTCATGGACTACAATGGAAACTTTGTGGGGTTTTAAAATAAATGTTTCCTGGTTACAAAGTGGAATGTACTATTTAGGAAATATAAAAATGTGACAAAGTATAAGAAAGAAAAATCTGTATTAATATTTTGATGAATATCACTTGTATGTTTGCATGTATAGAATTATATTTCTCAAAATTTCTGCTCTCCACTTTTTCTGCTTAACCAAGTAACAAAGAGCATTTCGTGTGGTATTAAACTTCTGTATTACATAACGGCTGCATAACATTACATAGCACAGGGTTACCTAATCTAACTAGTGCCCTAATTTTGAAATTCATTATTCTACATCATGTCAGAATACATATTCTTGCACATAAATTATTGCACATATACAAGACTATTTCTTTAGAATCCATTTCTGGGAGTAGAAATGCTTGGCCAAAGTACAAATACAGGGTCAAAGCTATGAAAGTTTAAGCCTTTGTCATGTTTGACCAAGTTTTCATCTATAAATGTACCTATTTTACTGTACCTATTTTACACACCACGCATCATGCAAGAAAATTCCCATTTCCTCCACATTATTACTTAGCACTGAAGAGGGTCAATTGCTCTCATTTCTTACAGTTCAGAGGATGAAAACTGGCGTACCAACGTTGCTTCATTTTGCACTTCTTTGGTCACTACTGAAATTGACGATTATCTATTGCTTATAAAGTATTTTCTACTTCTTTCTTAATTACACACTCATAACACTTGACCATTTTCTAATTGAAGCTTCTTTTTTTTTAACTTGTCTACTGAAGCACTATCTGTCATATTGGCTATAAATATTTCCTTCATTTATATTTATCTTTTTAATGTGTTTATGGAGGTTTCAAAACATGAGTGTTTATCTTTATGTAGCTGTATCTGTCCATATGGTTTTGCTTTTACTACTTAGGCTTTCCCAATTTAGCAATCAATT
Organism: Dinomys branickii; assembly: GCA_004027595.1. Taxonomy (NCBI): domain Eukaryota; kingdom Metazoa; phylum Chordata; class Mammalia; order Rodentia; family Dinomyidae; genus Dinomys; species Dinomys branickii. Next base: position 27,744 of record PVLD010015545.1, on the reverse strand, counting down.
CACCATTTCATTATACTTCAAATATTACTGTGTGTGTGTGTTTTTTTTTAAATGTGTTCTTATCTTCAATCTATGTACCAGGGGTTGAGTAATTTATGTGAAATAGTGACCTAAATCTATGTATTTAGGAATAGTCAGTGATTCCAGCATCATTTACTGATTGGTCCATTCTTTCCTACTAAGGTAAAATGCTGCCTCTATCAAGGCATAGGGTGCTCAGATTTTGCTAACTGTACTTTTGGCTGGGTATAAAAATTCTTGAATCACAATTTTTTTCTTAAAATTATGTAGAAATTGCTGCACCAACTTTTAATATTTAGTTTTGCTGTTTATATATGTGCTGAAAAAAAGTATGTAGGTAGAAATTAGCCATTTTATGAACAATTAGAGAAATTTACCTAACAACTCTATGAGATTTCACTAAATCTGAAAGCTATTCTTTCAGATCCCCCACCTTAATCTCTTTCATAAATTTATTTACTGTGTCATATCTACTTAGCTCATTTTTCAATTTAGAAAATCATTGTTTACCTAGACTTTTTAATTTACTAACAAGAAAATTCCCCTAGTGTTGTGCTTTAATTTTCAGTTTATACATGTTTAGATTCCCTTTCTATTACCCAATATTGGATGTTTGTGTTTTATCTCTTTCCATTGTTAAAATCATCAAAAATTATCCTGTATCCATGTTTTTAAATAATTAATCTAGATTCATTTAGCAATTTTACTATTCTCCTCTTCACTATTTTATTAATCCTGAGTCTTAATACATTCTGTTCTTCTTTCTCCTTACCTTGAGCTGATTTTGTGGTTCTTTACCTTCTCAAATTGAATGCCTAGCTCATATACTTTTTTCTCTCTTGCCTGATAAGAAAATTGTTAAAGGCTATGAACATTCCTTTGGGTATATCTTTGGCAATATTCCATGTGTGTTGATAAGTTGTATTCTTATTGTTACAGTGTTCTACACAGTCTGTAATTACAGTTTGTTTTGATTCAATCGTGACTACAGAGTAATTGAAATTCTTCCTTATCTCATCCAATATCCTTTTTAGCTCAACATGTTTCTTTTGGGCCTTATGTCTTTATTTTCCCAAGTAAAACACATCTCCTTAACATCTGTCAAGGATACCGAATCATTTTCTGAATTTATCTTTCCTGGAATCTAAGGAGATGTGCTTTCACCATAGGTCTCTTCCTGTGATCTGTAGTCATTTTTCTTTGCTCCCCCCATCACCTCTCCTTTTATTTTTCCTGTTTTGATGCTGGAAATCGAATCCATGGCCTTTGTATTGAGCTACATCTCCAGCCACTTTATTTTATTTTATTTTGTTTTGTTTTATTTATTTATTTATTTTATTTTATTGTGTGAAATAGGTCTCACTAGCTTGCTAAATTGCCCAGGCTTGGCTGGAACACTGTAAACCTCCTGCCTTCATCTCTCATTGTGCCGGGATTGCAGAAGTCCCTTTTTATTGTCTTCAAGAAAGTCAGAGTCTATCTGAAGCATGTGAAAACACAGAATATGAGAAAAGTTCCACCCTACCCTCTTCTTATGAGAGGTGGCCAAATCTTCTAGAATCTTCTTAAAAGATGAAGTATGTGGATCACAGATCACTTTTTAGTCTATAATTCACCCTGAATGAAGGAATCTCTCTTTCTATACTATGACCAGTTATCTACACTTCAGAATAGGTAAAATACATGGACAGACCACAACAGCCAACCTGCACGGATGGTGACATTCAATCTGTGTTCAGTCTATTGCTATAACACTTCATTTGTGGGGTTTGGTGTACACACACACACACACACACACACACACACACACATTCTCTCCTTGAATCTGAGTTATTATCTTTCATCAAATATAGACACAAGCCTGAGCAAATAGGGAAGAAAAAAGGAAAGAAATAAAGAGATCAGAGGGACAAGCAATACTCTGTCTCAAAGACTAATAGCTGCTCTTCCTTATGATGATTATGGTCCCAGAGTCTTAGCACCAAGGAGAGCCCAACAGAGTCTCTTCTTACTTTTCTTCAGGTGGTCTCTATTTAACAAGACAAGGGAAAGCCAGTTACTCTCAGTCCAACTCCATTTACTGTAGAGTTAGTGGAAATATCTCTTGGATATTCAGCAAGTTGCCAATCTCAGCCTTGGATGAGTTTGTGAGCTCTTCTTATCTCCAGTTTCCACAGGTATTTAGTGGAGAATTTAAAGAGGCTGCACCAGAGCCTCTTAGCCAGATGCCATTTTAATGAGCATCTTCATTCATTGTTATATAATTTTGCTCATGCAATGCATCCCAGTCTTCCTGCCAGCACACTTCAGCCCCATCATTTCTTGCTAGGAATACTGGGAATACTTCCTGACTCTCTTCCCTACCTCTGATCCCTTCCACCTCAGCATTAAAAGTGAGTTTTCTAAACCCAAATGTAAGTCCTATATCTACAGCTCAGTCATTTAAACGCCCACTGAGTTCCTACTCAGTTCCAGGCACTGGGTTAGGTCCTAGAAGTTTAGAGATGAAAACTACATGGTACCTATCATTAAGAAGCACATAGTCTACTGGCATGGGGAAAAGGAGGAAAGAAGGGAGGGAAAAAAAAAATATATATATATATATACAGTTAAAGTTATTTAAAACAGTTATACTACTAATTGCTATTAGATCATTGAAAAGAAAGGTTTATGCCTATACTGTTTGATTAGTTTTTCAGGCCTATGTCTTGTAATATGAGCAACTACTTTGAAGATAACAAAGTGCAATGTATTAACCATTGTCACTCTCCTACTATCCTGTTTTGAAATTTTATACCATGTTTTTATTGGTTTTTTTTCCCCTTTGGAAGAAAAGGAAAGAAAGAAAAGAAAAGAAAAGAAAGAAAGAAAGAAAGAAAGAAAGAAAGAAAGAAAGAAAGAAAGAAAGAAAGAAAGAAGAAAGAAAGAAATGAAGAATGGAAGGAAGAAGCACTTGTGTGGAAGTGAAAGAAACCAGAACCTATAATTTAGCAAGATGAAGGTAATGGAAAGAAAAACCAACTGTGCTGTGAAGTACAGTGGGAAATCCACAAATCTGGGAAAAGTCCCCAAGAAGAAGAGGCACTGGAAGTACAAAGGACTATCAGTTCGGGAAGGAGAATATTCTAGAACCTACAGGACAGAAATAAAGATAGGAAGGAAAAGCTCTGGAAACAGCCAGTGAGGGCTGGAACAAGGCAGAAAAGCACAAGGGAGATAAATTCTAATAAAATCAGCAAGACGTGGGCCATGGAAGGCCCTGAGTCTAAGCTAAGATGTTTGCTAAGGGAAGGAAGAAACTATGAGAGGATTTTTTATCCAAAGCATGGCATGCTCAAGTATGTTTGTGATACTACAGTGACAGTGGCAAATACCTTGTTGCAGTCAATGATCCAAGTAAAAGATGCTGCTGAGGTATGTTTGGAGTCCAACCTCAAGGATTTTACTGTGCACTGTCATTGTCCACACATCTTTCTGTGGCATTTAAAGCTTTTCACTTACGTCTGTAAAGGAAGGTGGAAAAAGCATGGCTGTTTGGGGGAAACAACGTCCTGGGTGTAGCCATGGTCTGCACCTCATTTTATATAAGCTGTAATTCTCTTTTTTCCCATCAGGTAAGAAAGCAAAAAGTGAACAGTGAGCTATGCAAAGCCAACAGGATCCCCAAATACACGTAAGGAGTGACGATGAGCCTAGCACTGTGCTAGGAAACTCATTGAGGATAAAAAGCCATAAAATAAAATAAACAGGCTCTACCTGACTATAACAAACAGCACGTTCTGACAGAGTGCACAGAACCTTCCACAAGAGGGCATTTAGAAGTCAGAGAGAAAGGGTCACTTTAATTTGTTGTTTCTGTTTTAATAATTTTTTAATTTAAGTTTCTAATATGAAGATATCAACAATGAGCAGAATGTCTTTGTGTCTGCAGTAGTTTTTAAAACTTTAAGGGAACTCTGAGAACCATTGCACTCCACAAGAGATTGTTAATCTAGCCAGAAGTAGAACCAGAAATAAATGGTCTCTGATACCAACAGTGTATTTGTATTCCATCACTGCTGCAACAAATCAACACAAACTTAGTGCATAAGACAACACACATCTGTTATGTCCCTTTGGTCAGAAACCTTGGGATGAGTCAAAAGGATTCTCTGCTCAGGTCTTAAAAATGTGGGTCAAAGTTGCAGTGGGTCTGTAATCCTGGAGATACTTAGAGTCCTCTTCTAATCTGAATGGTTGTTGGTAGAAATCATATCTTTGCAATGGCAGGTTTTAGATCTGCAAAATAATTTGTTGCTTCAGGTGGTCTTTGCTGTCATTCTTTGGATCTTGCCCACACATACCTTACTATCAAGGAGAGATCATTTTTCTTAGCGAAAAAACTGGCAAATTCAGTTGAAAGCAGATTTCAACTTCACCCAAGGACTGCTTAGCTCACAGCTCCCTCCTTGGTGAGGGTAGGAGCCCCTCTTGGTTTGCCATGGGAATATTTTCTCTCCTGTTCCATGAACTACTTAATGCAATAATCAAGGAGCCATGGTGAGACAGACTGTGGTCTAGGACTTAGGGACAGGATAGAACTTATTCTGCCTGGCTTAAGTGGGTCAGCAGGTCAGTGACAAAGAGCCAGAGGAAGGAGGAGTTTCCAGGATGAAATGAACCATAAGGGAAAGACTAGAAGAGTAGAATACACAAGGACAGCAAATGATCCTACTTCCTGTGAGGTCATGAGGAGGAGAGGGTGCCAGGTCAGTGCTTTCCTCCTAGGCCACTGAGTACAACTTGGCTGAGGAAATGTAGAGAAAGCAAGTTCACCCTTCCTTCCCCTAAATTTTATCCCCATAAAATAAAATAATTGGCTATTTGATTTGTTGGATCCAATGGAAAAGGAGAATGCAGAGACTTTTGTTCAAATATTAAGAATTTCAGATGGTACCAGCAGAGCATTAAACCAAGCACAAGACTATTCCAAGTGTAGACCTGTGAATAACTGCACAGGCCCCTCAACCATGAACCTGCACATGGGGCTGACATAGTCTTTATCAGATGGGCAAAGACTGGAAAATGGATAGACACAGTTAAGCCCAGCTACAGCCCTTCCACTATGTGCTAAGAGAGTTAGGGGAGAGGACTTGGGCCTTGATCCTAGAGCAAGCCCAGGACTGGGTTTCTTGTGTCCAGATTAGAGCCATTTGTTCTTCTGTGCTGCCAATGAAGCTTTCTTTCATCCAGCAGGAACCACAACAGACATAGATGAAGGACTATGACATGCCAAACCCTGAGCTCTGCTATCTCTCCCCACCTCCTCTCACCACGGAGGCAGGGAGTCGTGATGAAAGATTGTCCTAGATTTGCAGCAAGGACTTGAACCTTTGCTTGACTAAAAACCTGTATGTCACCAGGGCAAGTCAGTTTTCTCTCTAGACTTTAGTTTCCTCCTTTGTGATAGAAACGATTTGCACCCGCTGATCTTAGATATTCCTTCAAGGCCTCAACTGTGTGATGGTAATGGGAGGGAAAGTATTCCCATGGCAAACTGGGGAGCTCCCACCCCTACCAAGGAAGGAACTGTGGGCTAAGCAGTCCTCGGGTGAAATTAAACTGTGCTTTCAACTGAATTTGCCAGGTTTTCAGCCAAAATAATAATAATAATAAGTATCACAACTACAAGCTGTTCCAAGCCAAGCTGCCCTTAAACAGATAATCGGATTTGCATAATTGGGTGCTGCTAAGGTTTAAATAATTCATCAACATGGCAGGCTCTTTTTCACAGCCAAATAGGACTGCCAGACACCAGGAAAGGATCAATGGCAATCCATGTCCCAGGGATGCGAGCTGTATCCTCAGGGTGGCCAGAGCGCTGGGTGAGGTTTGGAGCAGGATTCTCTGCTGCCTGCTTCTTTGCTCTGACATAGATTTGGACAAAAGGTTGCTTTTCTCTTTCTACAGCACTAAGCTCTTCAGCAGAGCTTGTTCACAGAGATAGGGAAAAAGGAAACACCTGAGTCCCTTTGACTCAGTTTACGCTGGGAGATCTTAGGATCTTGCAGACCCAGGGGATGTGGGTGAGATAAAGTTGCATTATAAATGGATGTAAAACACAAAGGAGGGATTCTGAGCATGTGAGTAATGGGAAATAATTCTATTGCCTTCAAACCTTTGATGGATTATCCTAGCCTAGCAAGTAGAAACATTTGGTAAGACCCAAAGTCAAGGCCAAAAGGAACACACTCTGAAAGAGATCTCAGGCTATCTGGAAATGCAATTTCTAGTCATTCTTCAATAGCTCATAATGCCTCAACTGTCAATGTCCTCCAGCTTAAGTCACCAGGAACACACCTGTAGTCAAAACTGACTTCAGCATTCATCACAAGGGAAAATGCACACCATAGGGAATCCTGTGGAGTCTCAATAAGAGTGTGTTGGGAATGGCATAAGATTTGAGCTCTATTAGGTGATTTGGGATGAGGAGTCCAGGAAGTGGAGACTAATTGATTATTCAACTGAATGCCATCAGAGAGTGGGAGTATGTCTACAAATGAATACCTTCATAAGTCTTATATAAGAGCTAAAACTGGAATAGGTAAACAACAGTCTTTCAGATTAACTGGAAGAGGGGTTGTTTGGCACTTTTCTGATTTGGACAATAACCTTGTTTTTGTCTATGCCCAGACAAGATTTTGAAGGGGTCTGTAACCTCATCACAGCTATAGAAGGATCTTGTCTGATGTGAGTGTTCTGTGAGTTTGTTTATGTCTAGCAGAGCACTGTAGCCAGACCAGGAGTGCCAGGCTTGGTCCAAAGAATACGAGGCCAAAGGTAAGTGGCAGGCGGTTTCTGGCTATCAGAAACTACTTACCTCTTTCTCACAGTCATATAAAACATCAGCTCTATTACCTCCTACGGAATCTGACTCAGAGTGTTCAGTGCTTACTTTGGTTCTTCCCCTTGAGCTTGTTCTTTCTCCAATGCTCTCCACCTTGATAAATAGAAATGGAGCCACTCTTCACATGAGATACCTAGGCAGCATCTAAGTCTCTTTCTTCCCTTCTTACCTACATCGAATCATTAGGCTCAGATTACTAGAGGTTTTGCTGGTCTTGTTGGATGTTGAGTGCCAATGCCAATGTTTCGGGAGGAGACTGTTGGGGTAAGAAAAATGAAGTGATAGAAAGTGCAAACAAGGTCCTGGCCCCGGACCCCTTTCCCACTGGCACCCTGGATATGCTGGGAGTCCCAGTGGAATAAGACCTTAGGAGATAAAGTACTGGAAGTATGTGGAATCTAGTGTCCAATCAATATGGCTTTGGAATCCTGGTCCTTGTGTGTGACACAGAATCAGGAAAAGAAGTTTCCTTCCCTCACCTCCACTGAAGGCTACCAGGTGGCTTGGCCATCATTTGTAGTGAAAGCCAGACAAACAGGAGCAAACAAACAGGAGCAGAATTTTTATGAGCATCAAAAGGCCAGGAGAGACCCTTGATCTGAAGGCTTCAAATCCACACAACATGAACATAAATATTAATGTGATACTGTTGATAGCCCTAAGTTAGTAGCAGGCTTGAGACATTTGGATCTCACAATGTTTGTGCCCATCCAATGTATAAGGTCCTAGGTCCATGCTTTTTAAACTTTGTATGGTGAAAGACTAAGTCATTGGGGTTGGTACTACTCTCGTGGTTGCAAATTCCAAATTCATCATGGACCTAGGTCCATGCTTTTTAAACTTTGTGTGGTGAAAGACTAAGTCATTTGTGTTGTTACTACTCTTGCAGTTGCAAATTCCCAATTCATCATGGACCACTGAATGGACTGCTGCACATGACTAAGCTTGGTTCATATCACCTGCAATTCACCACTCACTTTCAATAGCACCCACCCAAATTGGTCTGTACCTTGCTTAACAAAACCACATGATCAGTGGTCTTAGAGATACCAAATTACTATAGAAGGTATTGATCACTTAAGTGAAGCCAGTTTTTGAAACTTATCTCATCACACTTCTCCTGTGGAATCTGACTCACAATGTTCAATGCTTACTTTGCTAGAGATAGTGAATGGAGGACAGGGAAGATACTGTCTTCCTATTTACTCATAGACCAACTAGTCTGCAGGTCATTCCTTAGCTAATACTGTGCCTCACCATCTGCGATCCAAGTGGTCATTTAACAGTCACCGAGTCTCATTTCTTGTCCTCCACTGTGCAGTACTTTGTTACACCAACATTTCCAGGTAAATTCTTAGACCTTCAGAGGCCAAGGCAGACAAACGTACTCATAGAAATGGATAAGAGTATGATAGTCGAGTTACATCTTCCATCCAAGATGTTATGTGTATTAGTTTCCTGCAGTTGCTAGGATGAATGAGCACAAACACGGTCACTTAAAACAACACAAGTTAATTTTTATTATAGGTTTAGAGGCAGAATCCATATTGAGTCTCAAGGAGCTAAAATCAAGGATGTTTTCCTCTGAAGCTTGAAAGGAGAATTGGTTACCTTGCCTCTCCCAGGTTCTAGAGGTCGTAGTATTCCTTGACCTCTGTCCACATCACTGTAAATTCTATTGCCATTATATCACTTTCTCCACCCTTTGATCTTCTTGTTTCCCTCATTAAGGATCCTTTTGATTGCAGTCAGAGCCCTCCAGGTAATTCTCCCACCTCAAAATTCTTAACTTGATCACAAGCTCAAACTTCTTTGGCTGTGTTAGATAAAATTCACAGGTCTCAGGAATTAGGGCATGGACTTCTTTGGGCAGGCCATTATCCAACCTGCCACAGTACAAGGGCACAGTATCTTCAGATCTGTCTTCCAGCAACAGGCCTGATACAACAAAAAGAGGTTTTAGTGCCTCATGGGTCTGTGTGATATTTTTTTGTTGTGTGATCTATACATGGTTATTTCATCTCTTGAGTCTCCACTACTTCATCTATTAAACAGGGTCGTCCTATCTCATAAAGTTACAATGATAAATATAAATGCATGTTTAAGGGGTAAGTACTCAGTAGGTGCTCAATAAATGTCACTTTGCCTTTTCTGCATAGAATACTTGGCACCCTATGGGCACATATGAATCATTAGTGACTTAGGGTTACCTTCTCACTGCCATTCATCCCACTGTGGCATGCTGGTCTTTTATCTATAGCAATTTTCCCCTGCTTCCTGCCCCTCAGTCACTGTCCAGGCACCAAAGGCTTTTTTCCTTCAGTCTGGGGCAGAACAGAGAGAACAGCACAAAGACGAGAAAGTGCACAAAAACCCACAGCCAGATCTGCCACCTCCCTCCCTGCCTGCTTTGAGGTGAGACATGAAAGGCCTTTTTAGGGAGATGTAGAGAATTGTCATTAGAGCCTTTCTTCTCATGATAATAGTCCTGCCAGAACCAGAAGAAGAAAAAAATATGTTGATGTGCTATTTATTATAAGACATGGGATACAGAGTACATATAATCATGAAAATCATTCTTTGACCAAAACTGCTACAGTGTTTATGCCAGTTTTAATACTGGATTCTATCTACAGTTTTTCAATCAGTGGTCTCATGGAAAAATGTTAGCATTTTACATGGAAACACAAAGCCATTTAATCCATCTTCCAAAAAAGCTCCTGTGTACTGATTCTGTATCTACTTGCGTACCATTAAGGGAGAGCAATGTCACTACCTCTTCTTCCAAAATCTTTTTTTAAGGCCTTGAGTATGATAAGTAATCATACTCCTCTTACCTCCTATTTAAATCAGTTATGAAAGAGGCAGCTGAGTCAGCTGAATATAATACTAAGCTTCACTGTGAAATAGTGACTAGAGTTGGAAATTAGACTTGAGTCCAGAGCGGCCTAGAACCAGCTCACAGCGGAGGTGGGACTGCAGAGCAGCCATGACCCCAGCCCTTGGGGTCCACGTCAAACCCCAGTGGACCCAGAGAATACAACAGTAAAACACCTGCAGCCTGCAAGCTAGAGGCATGTTGCCCCTTACTCCACCTGACTCACAGAAGCCCTGCTGTTGCACCAACAGGGCAGCTTGCTCCTCCTCCTCAGCTTGGGTCAGCAGTGGATAAATCCTAGCATCAGCCTTCACCTCCAAACTTGTAAGAGTTCCTACTATACCTGCCAGCAGCTCCTCTCTCTGAGGTTATCAAAAGTCTGCCTTTACTGAGCAAAAATCAGTCATCTTCCATCCGAATCTGCTCATCTTCCCAGTTCTGTAGCTCTACAGAACAAGAAGTCAAGGACAATAGCCATCACGCTGTGCTGCACCACCCAGAAAACCTTAGTTCAGATCTTGACAGGTTCTGACACCATGTTTCCAAGTCCTCATTTCCTCATCAGTGAAATGGATGCTCCCCCTCCAGCCATGATGGTCCCTCCCTCCCATTACTTCCAGACAGTGACGACTCCTAAGATATTGCATGTGAAGCATCTTGCCGGGAATGTGGTAACAGTGCCGAAAACAGTAGCTGCCAGCATCATTGCCACACACTTTTTTTTATTTTAGAAGTAAAAGAACAAAAACGTATTACCAAACAGACAGCCATTTACAAAGCAGCACAAGAATATTACAAGCAAAACTTAATTACAGACAAGGTGACAGGGAATTAACAATGGTTGTTTTATTACATATTGATAACTTCAAAGTGTATACTTAGGAAACCAAGTATAGACATGCAAGATTGATCAAACAACTAATCATTAACTGTTCCTTACAGTAAAGTGACAGAAATCAGTAGTACAACTATGTTAGCTATCATGCATATACATGCATATATAATTATCCCTTTCTTCCTTTTTTCTTTCCCTTCATCCCAGTTGCTCTACTTTTGAGCAGCTTCCTTTCATTTCACAATGTTTATCATACCTCCTAATTTATATTCACACTTTCAGGTTCTTATACTAGTGATACAATATGTTGCTTACACATGCACATCTGATTTATTTTACTTATGAGTATGGTCTCTAGTTGTGACCAGTTACCTATAAAAATCTCAAGTTTATCTTTCTTTATAGCTGAGTAATACTCCATTATATAAAAATGCCACAGTTCTTTTATCCAATCCTCAGTGGATGGACATTTGCATTGCTTCCGTGATTTAACTATTACAAATTGCGCTGCTATAAACATGGGTGCATACATACCATTGTGATATGATGTTTTCATATCTTCTGGGAAAATACCCCAAAGTGGAATAGCTGAGTTGAATGGAACCTCCAGACCTAGTTTGCTGAGGAATCTCCAAACTGATTTCCACAGTGGTTTCACCAGTCTGCATTCCCACCAGCAATGGAGAAGAGTCCCTATTTCTGCACAGCCTCACCAGTATTTGTTATTGGTTGATTTCTTAATGCTAGCCATTCTTACTGGGGTGAGATGAAATCTCAAGTTGTTTTAATTTGCATTTCTTGAATGACTAATGATGTTGAACATTTTCTCATGTATTTATTTACCATTTGTATTTCTTTACCTGAGAAGTGTGTATTCATCTCAGATGCCCATTTTAGGATTGAGTCTTTGAATTTGGGGAGGCTCATGTGTTTTAATTCTTTATATGTTCTAGATAGAAGATCTTTATCTGAGCGACAGTCAGCTAAAGTATTTTCCCAATTTGTGGGTTTTCTTTTTACTCTGTTGGTGATTTCCTTAGATGTGCAAAATCCTTTCAGTAAAATGAGGTCCCAGTTGTTGATTCTTTGAAGTATTTCCCTTGCAATTTGGTTCTTATTTACGAACTCTCTGCCTTCTCCTATGTCTTCAAGATTTTTACCTACTTTCTCTTCCAATAAATTTAGTGTTTCTGTTTTAATATTGAGATCTGTTATTGATTTTGACTTGAGTTTTGTGCATGGTGATAGACTTGGGTCTACTTTCAGTCTTCAGCAAGTGGCAAGCCAATTTTTCCAGCACCATTTATTAAAGAGGCTATCTTTCTTCCAGTGAACTTGTTTGGCTCCTTGTCAAAGATTAGGTGCCTGAATGTGTTTGTGGTTGTGGCTGCATCTTCCAGTCTGTTCCATTGATCTTCAGGTCTGTTTTGGAGCCAGGTTGATTTTATGACAGTAGCTTTATAGTATAATACAATGTCAGGGATTCTGATTCCACCTGATTTGTCTTTGTTGCCCAGAATTGCTTTTGCTATTCTGGGTCTCTTTTGGTTGCAGATGAATTTAAGGAATGTTTTCTCTAGATCTGTGAGATATACTAGTGGTATTTTAATGAGAATTGCATTGAACCTGTACAACAATTTTGGTAGTACGGCCATTTTCACAATGTTGGTTCTTCCTATCCATGAGCAAGGAATATTTTTCCATTTACTGAAGTCCTATTCAATCTCTTTTTTCAGAGTACTGTAGTTTTCGTTAAATAGATCTTTTATTTCTTCTGTTAGAATGATTCTTAAATATTTCAATTTTTGAGTGCTATTGTGAAAGATATGGTTTCCTTAATTTCTCTCTCATCTATTTCTTGTTTATGTACAGAAATGCTATTGATTTCTGAGTGCTGACTTTGTATCCAGCTACTCTGCTGAATTTGTGTATTAATTGAAGGAGTCTTCTTGAGGAAGCTTTGAGGGTCTTCCATGTAAAGTATCATGTCATCTGCAAATAGTGATAATTTCACTTCTTCCTCTCCTATCTTTATTAATTTTATGTATTTCTTTTATCTAATTCCTCTTGCTAATGCTCCCAGAACTATGTTGAATAGGAGTCGTGACAGTGGACATCCTTGTCTTGTTCCTGACTTTAAAGTGAAAGCTTTTAGTTTTTGTTCATTTAGCATGATGTTGCCTGTTCGTTTGTCATAGGTGGCTTTGATCAGATTGAGGTAAAATTCATCTATTCCTATTTTCTCTAGTGTTTTTATCATCAGTGCATATTGGACTTTCTCAAAAGCTTTTTCCACATCTATTGAGATGATCATGTAGTTTTTGTCTTTGGCTCTATTGAGATAGTATATTACATTAATTGATTTGGGTATATTGAACAACCACTGGGTTTCTGGAATGAATCCAACTTGCTCATGGTTTATAATTTTCTTTATGAATTGCTGCATTCTATTTGCACGTATTTTATTGAATATCTTTGCTTCTATGTTCATTAGGGAGATTGGTCTACAGTTCTCTTTCTTGGTTGGGTCTTTCTCAGGTTAGTATCAGTATAATACTTGCCTCCAAAAATGAGTTAGGGAGAATTTGCTTCCTTTTCAATTTCACTAAAGAGTTTGAGGAGTGTCGGCATTAAATCTTCTCTGAATATTTTATAGAATTCTGATGTGAATCCATCGGGGCTTGGGCTTTTCCTTGTTGGTAAGTTTTTAATCACATTTAAAATCTCATTAATTGATATTAGGTTGTTCAGGATTTTTATATCTTCCTGGTTCAACTTTGGTAATTCATACCTCTCTAGGAATCTGTCCATTTCTTCTGAATTTTCTATCCTATGGGAGTAAAGATTTTCAAAGTAAGTATTAAGGATCTTTTGAATTTCTGTAGGATCTGTACTGATTTCATCCTTTTCATTCCTTATTTCATGAATTTGAGTTTTTTCCTTTCATTTTTTATAAGGTTGGCTAGGGGGTTATCAATTTCATTTATTCTTTCAAAGAACCAACTCTTTCATTCATTTACTTTTTGTATGGTTTTCTTCATCTCAATTACATTAATTTCTACCCTGATCTTTATAATCTCCTCCCTTCTTTGGGTTTTGGGCTTGATTTGTTCTTTTTCTAAAAGTTTGAGGTGCAGCATTGGACTCTTTTATTTGTTCTCTCTCTTTTCCTTATGTGTGAGTTCACTGCTATAAATTTTCCTCTGAGAACTGCTTTCATTGCCTCCCACAGATTCTGGTAGGTTGTATTTGCATTTTCATTTGTTTGTGGGTAAATTTTAATTTCTTCTTTAATTTCTTCTGTGACCCATTGTTTATTCAGGAGGTTCTTGTCTGATTTCCAAGTGTTTATGGAGTTTTTGGAGTTCCTTTTGTAATTAATTTCCAATTCCATTGCACTGTGGTCAGATAATATGCATGGGATAATTTCAATTCTTTTGCATTTAGGTAGGTATGCTCTGTGGGCTAGAATGTGGTCTATTTTAGAGAAAGTCCCATGTGCAGCTAAGAAAAATGTGTATTCTGATGTTGTGGGGTGGAACACTCTGTACACATCTACTAAGTCTATTTGTTCACAGATTTGGTTCAGATCTGTTATTTCTTTGCTGATTTTTTGTCTAGTTGACCTGTCTCTTTGCATGAAAGGGGTGTTTAGGTCCCCTATTACAATACTGTTATTGATTATTTGGTTTTTCATGTCTGTTAAGATTTGCCTTACATAGTTTGGTGCTCCAATATTTGGTGCATACATGTTTAGGATTGTTATCCCTTCCTCTTGCAGTTCTCCTCTAACTAGTATGTAGTGACCTTCTTTATCTCTTTTGATTGTTTTTGGTTTGAAGTTCACATTGTCTGCAAACATAATAGCTACACCTGCTTTTTTTCTAGGAACCTCTTGCATGAAGAACTGTTTTCCATCCTTTGACTTTCAGTCTATGGATTTCCTTTGGTGTAAAGTGTGTTTCCCGTGTACAGCATATTGTGTGATTTTTGTCTCTTAATCCACTCTGCCAGTCTATTTCTTTTGACTGGTGAATTGAAGTCTTTACATTAATGGTTATAACTGATATATGTTGGCTTATCCTTGTCTTGCTATTTACTTGCTGTTGGTTTCCTACTTTTACTATCTGTTTAATTGCTTGCTCTGCTTGAGCATTCCTTTCTATTGTTGTTCTTGAGATTGTGGTCTCTTTTTTCTCTGTCTAGAACATCTATTAATACTTTTTGTAAGGTTGGGTTGGCCCTCATGAATTTCTTCAGTTGTTCTTTGTTGTGGAAATATTTTATTTCTCCATTGAATTTGAAGGATAGTTTTGCAGGATACATCAGTCTGGATTGGAAGATGTTTTGTCTCAGAATCTGTAATACCTTGCTCCAAGCTCTTCTCAATTGCCTGGTTTGTGTTGAGAAGTCTGCTGTGATTCTAATGGGCTTTCCTTTATATGTGATTTATTTCTTTTCTCTAGCAGCTTTTAATATTCTGTTCTTTTGCTGGATATCTAAAATCTTGATTATTATATGTCTGGATGTGCTTTTATTTTGGTTATGGCTAGTTGGATTTCTATATGCCTCATTTACTGCACATCATAATTTTTTTCCATAATTGGGAAATTTTCTGCTCTTATTTCTGCAAATATTCTTTTTATGTCATTTGTATTGCCTCCTGCTATTTCACTGACTCCTATTACTCAGACATTTTTTCTCTTTGCCTTGTCTTGCAGCTGTTGGATTGATTTTTCCTAGATCCTTGTTGATTTTAAGAGATCCTTCCTTTCATGATTGTTAGCTGCCATCCTGTCTTCAAGATCTGAAATTCTATCTTTTGCTTCACTCAAGCAGTTTTGCAAGCTTTCAGTGGAAGTTTTGATTTCCTGGAAATCTCTTTGATTCAGTTTCATGTGTTCTAATTCATTCCTAAATTGCTCATGTAATGTTTCCATCTGTTGCCTATGTTCATCTATTTTTTTATCTGTTTCTTCTCTAGATGTGTGGAGTATTTCTTTCATTATTATTATCCTTTTTTTTTTTTTTTTTTTTTTTTTTTTTTTTTTTTTTTTTTTTTTTTTTTTTTTTTTTTTTTTTTTTTTTTTTTGCCTGAGAGACTATTTCTGATCTGATCTCTTCTATGGCCTATGGAGTTGTTTCTTCACTTCAGATGTGATCATTGCAGAGATTTCAGGTATGTGGCTTCCAAGTTCTCCTATGGCAGTGTCTCCTGCACTTGTTCTGGGTAGAGTTGAGTTCTGAGACTGCATTTTGCTTCTCTGTCTTGTCATTTTCGATGTCAGATGAAAATTGCTGAGCTACAAGCTACCCAAGCAGCTCACCGAAGGACTCTAGGGACCCTAGTTTACCTGGATATCAAACTTATCCCAAGATGGTAGCAGGTCGTGGACCACTGGGCTTGGGATCCCCCAGGAAATTGCTGGGGTGCATGGCTCAGACCACATCTGTGACGGTGGGGAAATGCTAGCCTTTGTTACCAGGGTCTCCAGGCTGTAGATGGAAAGTGTGTAGGCCTCAGCCATAGATCCAGTGGTGGTCAGACAGGGGCAGCTTCTGCAGGATCCTCAGGTAGCTGTTCAGGGGAAAGCAGGCCTCACCTCCCAACCTAGAGAACCACAAAGCCCGGGGCTGCTCCCACACAGCAGGCCTCACCTGCCAACAAAGAGTTCCACAGAGATGGGCCACTCAGGCTCTGCTTACCCATGGGAGCTCCTTTCCTATCCCAAAGAAGCAGAGTGGAGCACACAAGAGCCTCATCCACCAATGGAAAGTTCCACAGAGACCAGGGCTGCTCCTGTGCAGCAGGCCTCCCCCACCAATGAAGAGTTCCACAGAGACAGGCGCCACATAGAGTTCTTGTAAACATCACACATTACAAAATACAAAAGGGCTTTGTCCATCCTATAGGACTCCTCCTGGTGTCTGTTCTGGGGAATAAAAGAGAAGAGACAAAACACAAACTCCACCGGAGACCCCCACCTTGTTGGGAGACAGGCTGTTCCACAGGACCCTAGAGTGCATTCACGTGCTTACTCACTCACAGCAATGGGGCAGAGCTACCCAATTATTAAACCCTTTTTTCTTTTTTCTAGTTCAGCCCTGAGGCCAGTCAGATCCTCTTCTGGTTCTTACAGAACCCACAGAGTTTTGTAGCAAAGTCTTCTGGGTGCAGAGCGGAGAATTGGACCCTTGAGAGCCTCTGAGCAGGATCATTTCCAGTCAGTGCCCTTTGAAATGCTTCCCAGAGGAGTCGGGATTTTTGTTCAGTCTTAGTAAGTTATAATTCACAAATAAAGCTTATCTGTATTTGTGGTGTATAGTATGATGTTTTGTTGTGTGTGTGCACTGTGAAATGATTACGACAATCAACCTACTTGACATAGCCATCACTTTACATAGTTTGCTTTTGATGTGAGTGTGGTGAGACCACTTAGGATCTAAAATTGACACCTTTTAACCATGGCCACCACCGTGCTGCACAGTAGGGCTCTAAAACTGGTTCTTCTTGTCTACCTAAAACCCTGCATCCTTTTACCAACATCTCTCTAGGTCTTCCCCTAGATTCTGGCAACCACTACCCTAGTCTTTGCTTTTATGAGTTTGACTTTTTAATATTCCCACATAAAAGAGATTATACAGTATTTGTCCTTCTGTGCCTGGCTTATCTGCTTTCCATAATGACTTCCTGGTTTATCCATGTCACTGCAAATAACAGTGTTTTCCTTCATTTTGAAGGTTGAATAGCATTCCGCTGCATGCACAAACACACACACACACACACACATGCATACGGCATCTTCTTTATTCAGCCATCACTAATGGACACTTAAGTTAACTCCATATCTTATTTATCTCTAAATTCAAACTGAGCTTTGAAAGATAGCTATAACTTGGATAGGTGTTATACCAGTTGTTTATATAACAAACCACTCCAAAGCTCAGGGGCTTACTGTAATCATTGTGTGGGGGTTTTTTTCATGAGTGTGTTCCTTGATAGGAAGCTCTGTGGCCTGTGGCTGACATTCCCACATACCGTAGCTTGGGCTGGCAGTCAGATGGTCCAGGATGCCCTTGACTGGGATCACTTGTACTTTGTCCTCATGTCTCTTATCTTGCAGCAGGCTGACCTGGGCATGGGATCCAGGGAGTCACAGAGGATCTGAAGGGAAGGCTCCTTGTGTTGGGCCACCATTTTTCAGGACTCTGATAGTGTCGTGTTTGTTAATATTACACTGGCCATTACAGGAGGCAGGGATGAGCCCAGAGTTGGAGCAAGACCATGAAAACATACAGAGCTCAGGAAATGACATTAATGTCATTAGTCTGCTTAGGAGAAGTCAGGAAAATAGTTTGAGTGAAGGAAGGCAAACTGCCAGGAGGGCTGGGGAAGATGCAGCCCTCCCTCTCCCTTGCTCCCCTCCCATGTGTACACCAAAACGCTTCAGCCACCACAGCAGTGGCCATTTCCTGTGTGTCTGTGGTGCACCAAGCAGGATCTTAAATGCTTACACCATTACCCCATTCCATATCCTACAAGGAAGTTCTTATTTTACAGATGAGAAATCAAGGCTCAAAATGTATCAAAAACTTAAGACCCATTACAGCAAGTGAATCCTTGCCTGTCAGACATGAGGCCCTGTGCACTCTAAACCAGGTCTCCCTGCCTCCCTATCAGACCCCTCAGGAAGCAATAAGCTGACTAAAGCCCGGACTCAAACGGGCAAGACTAAGATTCCACCCTTGTTCCCACCCTCAGTGGAAGCCTATCACTTTTCTGTCCAGCTCTGTTTCACACCAGAGTTTGCTGGTTTTTCCCACCACCACCACCAAGACACTCCCTGCTCAATCCCTTCACTAAGGCATCCCTATTTGAGCTTAATTAGGTTTACACTGAGTTCATGAGTTTCAGTAAACTTAATGGACTCTAAAGAGAAAATAGAGATCTTTCTCACCAGGTGTTTATTTCCCTCCCAAGTTGTCCCCATTGCACTCTCAGATTCATTTCTAAATTCCATCTGGTTAATGGGTGCAGGTGAGATTGAGCAAGGCTCTATATCGCTCCCATCCTGCCCCCATCTCTACCCCCACCCAAGCACACCCAGATGTTTCCCACTGCCCTGGAAAGAAGATGGAAATGAAGTGAGAAACTTCAGAAACCAGGTTTTGTTTCCAATGAACTGAATGCAGCCCACCTATCTGGACCTACACAGCTTTGCAAAGGACAGGAAGACCTACACTTCTTGAGTCCCTACTGTGTGCCAAGCATCGAACACCTACTCTCAGTCAGTGCATTGAACAAGTCACAGGGTCGGTTGCTAAGGATTCCCAAACCTCAGTGTTCTCATCTGAAGCTGGAGACAGGCACAGCACTCACTTGCAAGGTCATCTTTGTAAATATTAAATGAGTTCCTATTTGTAAAGAGCTTAGTACAGGTCCTGGTTCATGACAAGACCCAATAAACATTTGCTACAATGATTACAAACTGTTATTTCTAATGTCCTCATGACACTTCTGTAAAACAGGCTCCTGCCTCTTGCAAAGATAAGAAAATAAATTTGTAGAGGTAAAGCAATTTACCCCCGATCACCCAATTGGAATTGATAACTAGCAATAAGACTTGAAACTTCCCTGGTAGCAGAATGTTTTTCTCTAACCACTACACAACCACCCACCTCCTCTTTCTGTGAAATAGGTGAGCATAAAGGAGGTAACTGTTAATGGAACAAGCTCAGTCCCCTCCAAAACAAAGCCAGAAAAAAAGATCACAGGAAGTACCCACTAAAAGGTGAAGATGATCACAGCCTTTGTTCTCTGTCCCCTAAGGTCCCAGTCCCGGGACATGCAGGTCCCTTCTCCTCAGCATGAGCTTGAATAAACCAGAGACCTCACCTGAGATCCCACCAGAAGCAGAGTGGCAACCAGTTGTCCCCATAGCTAAGGGAAGCCTTCCTGAGTTAAGAAACCATCTGAGCAGGCTCTAAAGAACTGGGGAGCTTCACAGAGGGATTGAGAAGGGCACAGAATTTGTCCCAAAGCAGCAAATTCAAAGAACCAGAGACAAGAGTGCTTTGGGTCTTATCCCCAAGTGGATAAGGGACCTGGTTACCTCAGAAGACAAAATGGTTAATGGAAATGATGGTTAACTTTGAAGAGCTTCTTGTGTCAAGAAAAAAGCATCCGAGTGTCATTCTGTGCACAGCAGGGCACCTGGGGAGTTTAAGCAGATAGGTGGCATAATCACAGCTGGGAGTTTGAACGTTCAGCCCCTAAAGACCAACTTGACAAGGCAGATATCAAGAGGAAAATTAACATGGTGACAAAGCAGGTGACAGACTCACCCTTCATACAGATGACCCTGTCCGTGGTTCCAAAGATGTTACAACAGCGGAAGTCTGCAAACCCCAGCCTGAGGGCCAAATGCTGCCTGCTCTCTGTTTTTGTAAATAACACTTATTTTAATATAATCATGTGCTGCACGTTGACATTTCATTCTATGATACAACACATGCCATGGTAGTTTAAGATTAAATTGTGTAATAACATCATACATATCTTAGTTCATGTTAAGGAAACTGTGATGTTCCCGCAGTGACCAAGTTGCCTAACACTGCATTTCTCAAATCGTAGCCCCATTGTTAACAAATGCGGGGCTGTCACCATTTATTCGTGCACTGTCCATTGTTGTTTTCAGGCTACATAGCAGAGCTGAGGGCTTGCAACAAACACTGTCCAGCCTACAAATCCTGCAATATTTATAAACTAGTTTGCAAAATGTGTGCTAGTAGAAACTACAAATGTCCCCATTTCATGCATAAGAAAACTGGCGCTTTAGGAGTGAGGCGACTTGCCCAAGGTCACACAGCTAATAAGTGGAAGTAGCGAGGAAACAGGAGGCCTGGGACCATCTCAAGGTGCCACCAAGAAGGTGATCCCAGGATGTCTGATCCCAAATCCATTGCAGCAATCCATGGGTTCTACTGTGTCCCCTTCCGCCCAGACCACCACTGTAGCCAGCCAAGAGGACCCAGGCGCCACTCTGTCAGCCAGAGCCCTTGCTCTGGTCCCCAAACAAGCATCAAATGACTAATTTAAAACCTAATGCTTCCACCAAGTCCACCCTGGCTGCCCCTTGTTCAGCTTATCGCATTCTATTCAAATCCAAAATAAATTATTTCAGCTCTGCAGCCTTTGGATAAAGAAAAAAAATGAAATTAAAAAATAAAAAAGGAAGGAAAAGCTTTGAAGGGCCAGCCTGCCTCCCTCCCTTGCCCTCACTTCCAGGCTTTTTTTCTGAGCCTACTCTGATAACCTCCAGGGGATGCTGAGCCCTGGAGGCCTCCAGGACAAAGCCATACTTGCTTCCATCAGCAACCAAAGAGGACAGAAAGATGCATGGGTTGTAGGCACGAAGTTGTCCTACATCACCCCCCCCCAGTGGGATGAAGCACTGTCCAGTTGTATAAGTCATAATCTGCCATGTTTATGGTAGGATTGCTCTGGAGGAGACTGGGTTATACCAGTTGGTAATCACTCATTTATATTTAATGACTGTATCACGCATCTGCTGCATATATGCCAGGCACTGGCTTAGGCACTTGGCATAGAGTGATAGACAGAGGTGTCTTGCTGTTGCCATTCTCATCAAATCATCAAGTCCATGCATTTAAGTTTGCAAAGCTCTTTCTTTTCTATTCTCACTATAGGCTCTGAATAATCCTTTGGGGCAAAGCAGAGACAATATTCATAAGGGCATCCTTCTATAGATGGGGAAACAGAGGTTTGAAGAGGTAAAGTGACGTCCAAGCTCATAGGGTAAGAAGGGAGCTGAACTCCTGAAGTTCTTCTCACATGTCCCTGGAGGAGTAATGCAGTCCATGAAACTCGGGCCAGAGGGACCTGAGTTTGCTGCCTGTGTGATCTTGGGAAACATTTCTTAGTTTTTCTTGCTAAATCTCATTTTGTTCATCTCTGAAATGGGCCAAGTAACCTCAATCTCACGGGGTCATGGTGGAGGTTTAAATGAGCAATAGAATTTAGCATAACACCTGGAGTGCAGCACATGTCCTCTAGACCATTGCTCTGGCTGCTGTTGGTGCTGTCATTGTTGCTGGGTGAGGTGACAGTAGGACAAGGGAAGGAGGAAAAGAGGGAGAAAAACAGCAGAAAGACTAGGAGAACCAGGATGAGTACTTGGCACAACAGCCTGATCCCAAATGACCAAAACCCTCAGACCCTTCGGTGTAATGGGAAAAGACCCAGGTCATGGTCTAGGTTGTACCGTGGAGTTGCTCCGTAGTCCTGGACAAACCCCCTCACTTCTGTAGTCTCTGTGTCCCCACCACAAGTGAGGGAGGTGTAAAAGACATTCTCCAAGCTCTCTTCCTGGTTGCCTACTTGCTGGGAAATTAAGTCCCAATTACCAAGAGAGGAAAGACCTAGGTTCCAGAAAGAGGAGAACAGGAGAGAGGGCCTGGGCAGGGCCGATGCCTTGTACCTCAAGTGCCAGTAAAGGAGATGTGCCCCTCCAGGTGCAGGCAGCTTAGGGGTCTCTCTTGATTCAGAGGAGATCATTGTCCATAGGGAAAGCTGGTGAGAAGGATCAGAAATGTGCTGCAGGTTTCCTGGGCATCCCAGAGTGAATTTGAGTAGCTGGTAGCTACTAAGCATCTCTGGGAGGGGACTAATTTGAGCTGCAGGACCTTTTCTGGGAGCAGTTGGTGCACTGGCTACACACAGAGCCAAGGGCATCTTCTCTCTCCACTCAGGCTCTTGCTTTTAGTTGCTGTGGTCTCCACTCCCACACGGATGGGCCAACCACAGGAGACTTCTGCAATCAAAAGATCCAACCAAACTGGAGCGGGTCCCATAGGCTTTTGTCACAGCAGCCTGTCTGGGGAGACCCATGGATGGGAACCAAGGCTCCATGCAAGGACAAGCTGACTTCCAGCAGCTATGTAATAATGAAAAAAGACCAAGTAGGTTGGCTTCTCCCAGCCTAACTTTCCTGCCTGTAGCTCTCCACACAGTTCTGGTGCATATAAGCTGAGCCCCGCAGCAGGGCCTTTCACAGTACTCCATTTCCCAACTCTCTCCAGGGAACGCTGAGAATCCTGGGAGGAATCCCTCTTCTGAGGGTAAGTGAGTGCCCACATGCAGGAGGGGTGTTCCCCATAGTCTGAAGTCCAAGCAGACTGAGTAGAATGCTTCCTCACCTCCAGGACAATCTGCATGACTGAGGCCTCCTGGCCCAGTAAACCCAGGTACCCTGTGGAACAGTGATGGAGAAAGTAGGCCTATGGAGTCTGAATACTAGGGCTGGAGCTCCACATACGGCCTTGAGCTGTTTGACCTTGACCAAGTTCCTTAGACTCTCAACTCAGTCCTCGCCTCTAGAGGATGGAGATGATAATTCCTGCAGTGACACTGGTTGTAAAGACCACAGGTGAGCCAGCTGGTTCATTGATTTGGTGTTTGTTCATTCATTCATTTGTTTGTTTGTTTGCTCCAGTACTGGAGATCAAACTATTTTTTTTTTTTTTGTCTTTACTTTGAAACATGGTCTCTCTTAAGTTGTCTAGGCTGGCCTTGAACTTATGATCCCCCTCTCTCAGTGTTCTGAGTAGCTGGGATTGCAGACATGCACCATCACACCCAGCTGTTTAGGGTTTCTTTCCCAATGCTTTAACTTGGGTCCTACAGCTGGCTAAAGGCTCCAAAGTATAAACTCATTTAATCCTTGCCTGTGCCTCTTGACGTCCATACTTTTGTCCTTGTTTTCATAAGAATACTGAGGACCTGGGGAATCACGGACTTGCCCTGGGTCACTGAGCCAATAAGAGACAAAGCTTCAGAAACAGGAAGCACCTATTGGTTCTTCCATGACACTTTGTGCTGTCCTATATGAAAACTTTTGCCTTACTCCATGCCTAGCGTGGTATGGATTATACTCCCTGACTCACGATAGGGGACCTCGGAGCACAGGGAGGTGCACGGCTTGCTTTGGCCACACAGCCCCACTTGCACGTGAGCTACAGGGGGTAGAGCAGTTTGGTTGGCCCCAAACTGCCTGGATCTCACCGTGACCTTCAGCAACCACTTCTTCTCATGCTTAGTTATTTCAAAAGGAAGTAAGGGGAAAAACTTCACAGAGATGAAACTGATCGAAGACATTGCATTCGTATTAAATTATGGATTAAGCAGGGCATATAGCCCTCCCCAACCACACTCCAGCCTCTTCGCCAACCGCGGGGCCGGGCCCTGACAGCTTGTCAGGAAAGGTTGTTCCACACTCTTGGTGACTTGCTAATGGGCTGATTATGCTGCTGGGAGGCCGGAGAGACAGTGAGGACACAACTTGCTTCAATCTCCAGACCTCTGCAAGAAACCTTGCATTAACCACTGAAGGCTGGGTATCCAGGAAAGAGGGAAAGGTCTGTGTGACCTTCCCTACCTGCACACTGTCACAGTGTGCACTGTCACAAAGGATCTCTGTAGGGAAAGGGGCTGAGCTGAGATTCAGGGAGACCAAGCTTCCATCCAGGCTCCCATACTTTAAGGAGCTTTGTGATGCTAGGCAAGTGACTTGCTTGCTTTCTCTCAGTCTTGGTCCCCTCCTGTGTAACACAAGAATGCTAATGGCACCTGATAGACAAGGTTCTCAAAAGCAGCAAGTGAGGTCAGGGAGAAGCAAGCTTGAGAAAAAAGCTTTGAATTTGATTTCAGACATCTAGAGTCTAATGCGTTGGTAGAAGTATCAGGGAGGGGAGTGGGTAGTTCACTTCTAAAGTGATTTAGTAAATGAATACATAAGATTAAGATAGGTAAAAGGGATGAGCTGATGAATGATGTCATCTACTTTACTTCCTAATGGCTAAGACTTTGGCCTCTGAAAGCCCCAAGTGCAGAAAATGTTAGAGGTGACGCAAAGGTTGGGGAGGATTTGGGTAAAAGAAAGCTGCACACAGGTGAAAAACCAACATCTCATGGACATTTACTATATACAGAGCATTCTGGGAACAGAGCTTTCAATCCCTTTAGCTACTCAGAAGGTGGTTTATTGTCCCCATTTTGCAATGAGGCAAGTCAAGATCAGAGTAGTGGAGTGTCCTGCCAAAATTCATTGCAAGATCGTAATGCCAGGATCCCAAGACCCCTAATCTTGAGCTGCCACCATGCTGCCACATAGGCCACCAAGTCACCTACTACCTCAGGACCCCAAGGTGGAAACCCAGTTCTCAAGCAGAGCCCCCAGATACCTGCTCTTGGGCCAGATAAGGGACATTCAAAGGAGCGCTGAGGGCAAAAGGACTAGGCAGGAACAGGGAAAGGCATTTCTGCTGCCAGGGGAGAGGGGCAGGAGGGCCAGTGGCTGCAACTTTCCAAGAGACACAGGAAGGGATCAGTGATTCCTCTCACCTCCTGAGCCTTGCTCTCCTTTTCTTACACTGGAGACTCCCAACAGCTGACTTAGCAGAGTTAAATGAGACAGTGCAGGGTGCTCTGCAGACAGCCTGGTACATAGGAGGTGCTCAGTCAGTGTCCGCCGCATGCCACTGGGAGGTGTCATTCCTGACACAGGCAGAGGCTGCCTTAGCAAAAGATGGAAAGGACGAGGGGACCAGAAAGAGGATGGGGAAAGCTGAGAAAATGACAGGAAAAGAGAGAACAGACCACAAACTCATTCTCTGTCTTCTCTTTCTCTTTCTCCTGCTCCTCCTCCTCAGCCTCTTCCTCTTCTCCTCCTCTGTCTTTCTGTCTGTCTACTTCCCTGTCTCTCTCTCTCCACCTCTGCCTGCCAATGTGTCTCTCTATATGTAGATCTCTGTCTCCCTCTCTTTCTCTGATGGTCTCTGTCTCTTTGATTATCTATCACCATCTGTGTCTCTGTCTCTGTTTATCTCTCTCTCTGCCTCCACCTCTCGCCCACACACCTGCACACACCCTTTCTTCCACCCAGTACATAATCTCTTATGTACACACATGTTCACAGCCCACTTGTATTCAGACGCCACCTCTTAGCCATCCCCTAACTCTCCAAATACTAACACTCGCAGCCCAGGAATCATCACACATCTGTGACCCAGACACCATCAAGCTTATGTCCTTTGGCCCCCTGTCCATCCAGCCAGTCTCTGCTCCCAGTTTAAGGGCACTGGTCCATCTGTACTGTGTTACTCTCTCTCAGCACCCACAGGAGGGCACCTTATGGGCCTCAGGTGCTGTGGTGGTGCCAGAGGGTGGCCATGACAGAGCTCACATTCTACACATATGATAAGAGGGAACTAATCTTCCCAGTCCCTGATATCTCCTCCCTGGGGTGAGAGCACAATTACTGTAACTCCTGGCCTCTCTCTTCCTTTATTCTCTCTGCCCATGGTACAAGGACAGACTTGTTATCTGATCTGTGAACTGGGGAAGAGAAACTGAGCATGTTCAGATCAGCTCAGCTTGATAAGTTTGAGCTGAAAGCATACACTTTTCCTCTGTTCCTATCTGCACACAATTCTCCTTAGGCGGGAAGCATGTCCACCTTCCAGCTGTCTTCAACTGGGGTGGGCAAGACTTCCTAAACCCAAGGTCAGCGAACAGACACCTCACAGTAAGATACAGTTACTGCCAAGACTCCAACTGCAGACACATCTATTCCTCTGAACACTTTATACACAGGCATCTCCACTCTCATACACAATACACATTCTAATACTCCAGTGCACAGTTCACTGCACATAAGAACTCCATGTTTTAGCTTCATAAGTTCACCTGTTCTTCATGCACCCAAACCCACAGACCTTTCCCTATGCATTTCCTTCCCTACCTCCATCCCCATGCAGACTCGCAAGCCACTCCTCACAACCCTCGGAAGGTCCCTCCACACACACTGCCTGTTGTCTCTCCGCCAGTAGAGACAAAGCCAGGTCATGTCACAAAGAAATTCTGCCCAGCCTGCCTGCCAGATTTTTCACTCAACTCACAAATAACTAACAGGACCATCTTCCAGCTAATCAGAGAGAGAAATCTGGTGGGCTCAGTTGCTGCCGATATGCATTTAAATGGCTGCATCTATGAGGGAAATCTAAATGAGAGCTGAAGGAGGCTGGGGCACTGGGGGAAATCTTGCTGTAATAACTGTGTGAGGCGAAGCAAATCAACAGAAAGCTGAACATTCGCTTGGGGAGCAACGGAAGACTACTGGAACACGTGCACACAGAAACTTCCTGGAGTCTTTGCACTTTTACTGTAATGGCATTAGTGTCACAGTTCCTTATGTCTAAACTTCACCTGCCACACATAATAAACAGAGTGCCATTTCCCAGTGCCTCTGATGTTGGCGTGTGGACACAGGGAGAGGGTAGATGCTTAACGATCTCCCTTTAAATCTCAGTGATATCGTGCAGCCCTGAAGTGCAGAGGGAAGCGTGTTTGAAGGCAGCGCAGGCTCAACTCAAAACCTGCTAAAATGTCTCTGTCATTTACACACTAGATGACCTTGGGCTGATTTCTTAAGTCAGGGAACATCCATTTCTTCATCTATAAAACACAGATAATAATGTGCGTGCTCCTCTCAGGGCTTAATTAAGGGTTCAATGAATTACATAGAATAAGCAGCAACTAACATGCACTTATTTAATGTATGTCATTAATAAGCTTTGGCTTGAATCCTGCCCCTGATTCTCACTCATTGAGCAACCTCACGTTAGTTACCTAACCTGCCGGCCTGTTGCTCGGTTTCCTTGTGGTAAGATGGCAGTAATAGTGGCCACTTCCTAGGTGGAGCCACGGTGCTCTGAACAACGCCTGCGCTGCACGCGCTCCGTTCGTTTCCGTCGTCGTCATCGTCATGCGTCAAAGGTTCTGAAGGAGCCCGTGAGAAGTCCTTGTGTCAGAGTGATCAAATGGGTTTAGTAACAACGTATGAATATGGGCCAGGTTTCTGCTTGTTGGTTTGGGTTGTTTTCCAGATACAAACAAACGAAACTCCTTCCAATAATCCTCAGTCCTTCAGTAAGTGGTCTGTATGTACAGCCAGGTAGATAAATAGATGAGAAAAGAGATGGGTGGATGGATGGATGCATGATGGGTGGATGGATGGATGGATGGGTGGATGGGTGGATGGATGG